>JAGFMF010012216.1:832630-1028258 GCA_019455555.1 Galemys pyrenaicus
CCCCCCCCCCACACCTCTGGCCTGTACCCCAGTGCTTGTATGCATAAATAAATAAATCTTTAAAAAAAAAAAAAAGATGCCAGCGTTGTGTGTTAGTCTTACAGCACCGGAACAGCACCCGTAACTAAGGAAGCTGGTCAGGTCCAGCAGATCAGCCACCGCGCATCGCCGTCATCACCACCACCTCCAGAGCCCTGTAGGGCCAGCCGGTCCGGCCCCAGCCCGCAGTGTCAGTCCGTCTGCCGGCCGGAGGGCGGGAGCCTGGGTGCTCCCCACCAACCCGCGCTGGCCCTGCGCGCCTCAGGGCTAAGACACGGCTAAGTCCCCGGGCCTCCGTGGACGCCTGGACGCTGCTTGCAAGAGGATGAACAGGGAGCAGCTATCCACGCTCGTGTTGCTCGGGCAGCTTCGGGGACACAGGTCAGGCCTTGGGAGAGCATAGGGCAGCAAGCGCCAGGGGGACGGTCAGACGCCGGGACTGGGCCCGGGACGGCCCGGACGGGCGATGGGGCGCGGGTGCTCCGTCGGACGGGCACGGACTCCGCTCTGGGCAGAGACATGGGCTGCGAGGGATCCCCCAGGGCTGGGCGGCACGGAGAGCCGCGTAGCTTGGGAAGTGGGGAGAGGAGGTCTGTGTTCCCCAGACCGGCCGCTTGGCTCCCCTGCCCCCCTGGCCTGGGTCCCACTTTATTTCCTCCCTTGCTCCTGAGCGAAGTTCCTGCCACGGCTTCGGGAGACCCCGACCAGGATGGCCAGGGGCTGGACTCAGCTCAGCGCTGCCCACAACCTGGGTCCACTCCTGGCTGGACATGGGCCTGAAAACCTGAACTGACGGCATCGCAAGGCTGAAGGGAGGAGGTGGCGTAGGATCCTCTGACTTGAGGGCCCACCCGGCAGGGGCGGAGACACGGGGCTGGAGCGGGAGCAGGGCAGGCAGGCTGGTCCTCCGGGGCAGGAGGCCCAGCTCTCGTGAGCAGCATTCCTGGCTCGCCCGGGCCAGGCCACCGACCCTCCCTCCAGTCCCAGGGGGTTGCAGAAGCAAAGCTGAATGACAGCCCAACCCCAGCACCCACGGGCTTCCTTGGCCCAAGGGGTCAGGGATGAGGATGGAGAGGAAGCTGGAGCGGGGGAGATCTGTGTGCTTACCACAGGCGACCCGGGCACCCCGGGAACAGAGAGCTCAGGCCCCGTGTTCATGGCCCAAGGAAACGTGGACCCAGGGCTGCCGAGAAGCAGGTGTCATGCGCCGGTGCTGTCGGGGGCTCGGACCCTAAAGCTGAGCCCCCTGAGGGAAGCCGGGGCTCATACGCACTGACCGTTCTACAAGGTTCCGCGCGGGCTCCCACGGGCAGCTGCACGTGGTCAGCTGTGACGTGGCTGCAGAGGTGAGTCGTGCGGCCGCACGCCCAGTGAGGACGGGTCGGCGTTGCGGGCCCAGGTCCGGTCTGCCTCGCGGCCGCATGTGACCCATCAGGGGCTGCGCTGCACTCCAGGGCTGAGCAAAAGGCTGTTCCTGAGGCCCCAGGCCGCTTCTCTCAGGCAACCTGCTTCACCCTGGCTCAGGGCTGGAAGATGCCTGGGTAAAGACCAGCCTCCTGCTGGTCCTCCCTTTGCGGGCCCTGAGCGGGCACGGCCCAAAGAAAAGCTCTCACACATTTCTCTGAGCTCTGGGGCCTTCTCCTGGGAAGATCTTCTGATTATGGGGACCGAGTGCCTTCCCTCTGCAGGAGGGCAGGGAGTGAGGATGAGCACGATCGCCAGCGAGGTCCCGTGGGTCCGAAGAGACAGCCTGAGACAGCCCTGGGGTCGCACTCAGGGGTTTTGTCCACGAAGCGAAGGCATTGCTACAATAACCCGCATTTTCAATGAAACACAAGGGGGGGGCAGGCAGGGCTTATCTGTACCTGCTGAATGACAGGTACGTGGTTCTTTGTTTAAAACTTCTTCCAAGTTCTACCTCTCTGCAAACTATTTTGAAGTACAACCGAAGCCATCACAGGCTCTTGCGGACGTGGGGGGAGGAGTTAAACACTCTCGCTGGTGCTCACAGTGAAACTTCACATTCAAGTTTCAACATCAAACTGTCACTTGCCTGCCTTCTAATGAACAATTACTAAATTATTAATAAAATCACTAAAAGCCAGTGGCTGCGTGAAAGGCTTCCTAAATGAACACGGAGAACCTTCGCTTTCCCGGCTGGTGGGACCCTAAATTCCAGCCCTGTGGCCAATGCCCAATTATTGATCACTTTTAGAACCCCACAGTGCTGACCAGCTTGTGCCTACAAACAAAAGAAGGTGAAGACAAGTAATCATGGAAACCTAAAAGTACATCAACAAGAATAAGTGAGGAAATTCCAAGCTTTATTAAAGGCTCCTTGGGTGAAAGAAGCCCTACAGAGAATTTCTTAATACATTTCAGGGAGGGGTGGGGCTGGGTCGCTGGAGTAGCCTCCACAAGCAATTGTGGTATTTGTGGAATGTCAGACTGCCACAGGCCGTCCTGCCGCCAGATCCACGTACTGGACTCCCCAGTCTGCAGGAGGCTTGAAGGGCTGCCATCCCCCCACGCAGCCAGTGCTCCTTCTGGGCAGACCCATGGCCCGAGGAGACAGCGACCTGATATTAAACACCTTGGTCACAAATCCCAAAGCCCGATGGCACCCACGTCCAGGAAATTCTTCTTAATGTTTAGCCTAAGTCTCTCATGCTTCCGTGTAAGCTCATTTCCTCTCCTCTGTCCCAAACAGAAATGAGGAACAGCTGCCCTCATCCACTGGTGCGTGCACTGGAGGACCTTGGCTTCACCCACCCCGAAGTCTTCTCTACTGCACAGCAAATGCTCCAGCTCCCGGAGACTCACCCAAACCACGATGGCCAGTTGCCTCCTAAGTGCTTCCTTTAATCCCAACACTGATCCATCATTCGTCTCCATGTACATTTCTGAACAGCACATGTGTGTGGGGCGAGGCGGCTCTAGAGACTGGACAGTAACTCAAGTCTATTCTCGCCTCCAGCGGCCCAGCACCACCTCTCATAAAGTTCAATCTGTCGGTCATCATCCTCAACATCCCATCTCCCTCCAAGCCTATAATTTGATTACAGGCTCTGTGCCAAACTCTGCGTTACACACTTTATAGAGATCTGACACTTACAGCACCCCTGTGGGACATATATTTTTGCCTTTAATTCTTAGATGAAGAAATAACCCCTAGAAGTCTCCATATTAATCGGTGACTGGGATTTGAACCCGGGGCCCAGGCTCTTGCTCTGGTGCCAGGCAGAGACCCTGTTCTTGGAGGTGTCAGCCAAGCCTTGTGCTTCCTGTTTCCAGAGTGGCCCCTTGGTGGCTCATGCTGATCTCCTGTGCCCATAGGGCCGTTACTGATACAGCTTTTCAAGAAGTTCATTTGAAACAACAAACTCTATTACTACATTTGTCATGTTCCACTGTGATTACCTACATGTATGTTGCTTTGCTGGTCTTTGACCTGTTCCAAGGTGGGGACTTCAGTTTCATTCTTGTATTTTCAGCACCCAACACAGTGCCACTCATCGACACCAAAATGCGTTTGAAATGTGGAAGGATGGATGGGTGGGTGGGTGGGGGTGGGTAGATGGGTGAGTGGGTGGATGGGTAGGTGGGTGGGTGGGTGGGTGAATGGGCGGGTGGACGGATGGGTGGATGGGTAGGTGGATGGGTGGGTGGATGGGTGGGTGGATGGGTGAATGCGCGGTGGACGGATGGGTGGATGGATGGGTAGATCAACAGAGCACACTGAAATCCACACTTACTAATGACAACAATTTTCAAATACAAAGGCACTCACAAACTAATGCCATTCCCTACCTCCCACCCCACCCCAAAAAACTGGTTTGGGGTGACTGAATCTTTGAGAGATAAAGGATCTAATCTCCTTTCCCCACTAATGCAATGTGTGATCTTGGACAAGTCACTGGTTTTCTCAACTAAAGTATGAGAAAAGTTGGCCTGGATGACATTTGAAGCCCTTTCCCGTCCTAAATTTCCATAACTCTTCAGCAATCTACCCACCTTAGTCAGACTTATCGAAATAATCACAAAACACCACTTCATGCTGGAGAAACACAGTCATAATAAACTAAGCAAAACCAAATGCCCTTCAATATCCTGTTGTGAACTATAAAATGTCCCCTAAAATCACATTTTCCCCTTGAAACAGGATGTAGGAAAAATATTTTCCTATTAAATCCTTTTAAAGTGCAAGGGAAAGCATTTATTCTGTGATTTGCTGTCCAAGTCAATAAAGAGTAGAGGATTCCGCCATCTTAATTATAGAAGATACTGTCGAAAAGCAAAGGTGGTGGAAATTCAGCTTGGAAACCACGATGCCATGCCAAGGAAGCAACGCACGTTTTCTGGAAGGAGTTTCCAAGTGTGTATTGAGCAGTTTATTTCTGCCATTATGTTGGGGAAACCAGTAAATGAGTTTTTACGAGGTGATTTATGAATCTCCTGGGGTGAACCAAGTGAGTGCTGGAAGAAGTAGCCCCAACTTCCAAACCCTGGGGGTGAGGCAGGAGAAAGGGCTTGAACTCTGGGGACTGTTGGTGCAAGCTGAGACCAGTTTGGTGCTGACGCAGAGCTTGGGCAATTCCTCGGGAGTGGAAGGGCCGACCTCAGGCAGGGCTGCCTTAGCCTTTGGATAATCTGCAAACCTCCTGCTAGGTCAGCCTTCCAGGGCAGAGATGCTCTCCTTATTTCCGTACACCCTGGGAGCAGGGCAAGGCTCAGACATGGAAACCTGCGCTGAGAAGCAGAAGCTAGTGGCTCTGTCTGGTCATCGGGAGAGACACACAAAGTGGCCCGCCCTGCTTGTGATCACCCCATCTTTCCATGGTGGTGGCAGGCCGAATAATGGCCCCCCAGAAATGAATAAATCCTAGTTCCCGGAACACGTGACTGTGTTATGTCCGATGGCAAGAGGGAATCGTGGTGGCAGATGGAATGAACACCACCCATCAGTCAACTCTAAGGTAAGGAGACCGTGCCGGGAGCACCCAGAGTAATCACTGGGTCCTTCATGTGAAAAAGGGAGAAGAGTCGTGCAGAGACCAGTTATAACAAAGACAGTGCGCCATTGCTGGCTCTGAGGGTGTGTGTGTTGGGGGGGGGGCACAGGCGGACACTGCTAGAACCTGCTGTCGTGCACCAAACCCAGAACTCGCTGGGCCAGGCGGGCAGGTGTCTGTGTCCTCTCCCTGTGCATCTGTTAGCTGCTCAAGGTCAAGTGCCTTTCCAGACTGAAAAAGACGAGCAGACGTGGCCATCTGGATGCCCTGACCGCTGCCAGTGCCGTGGGCAAGCGCGCTCTCGCAGCTGGTGCCCGGGCGGCTCCTTGGGGCAGCTGGAAGCAAGATGCGGGTGTCTGTACGAACTTCACCGAGTCTGCGTCGTGTCCAGTTGCCTGCCGCGGGCCACTGGGCATGCCAGCTCCTGACAATTGGCCAGAAGAACCTTTTTTTGGTTTTCCCCACTAACACGCAGCTCATGCTGCGCTCCAGCGCTCTGAGTAGGACGGGGCGCGGGAGGCGCCGGGCGGACGCGGTCCCCTGAGGCGGAGCGCTGGAAGGAGAGGCAACGGCACAAGGCAGGCAGCTGCAAGAGCCACTGTGGTCGGGGAGAGACACAGAACAGGCAGCTGGCGGGTCACCTGCAGGGAAGTCCAAGTTAGTGACCGAGGACTGAGAGGCTCCATCTGAAAGAGCGAGGCCCGGAAAATGGAGACGGCATGTAGGGTGTGGATGAGGGCCGAAGCCCTAGCGACGAGTGACCGCACTCTGTGGCTTAAAAAGCCAGAATCTTATCTCTGAGGGGCAGAAGTCCACAGTCAAGGCCGGCAGGACGCCGCCGCCTCCGAGGGTGCTAGAGAAGCCTCCATGGCTTCTCCCGGCTCCTCGTGGACTCGTGGCCCATCATCTCAGCCTCGGTCTCCACACGATCTCTCTCCTGTGCGTCTGTTATAAGGACACTTGCCATTTGATTCCGGCTCTACGTGAACGATCCAGAATGATCTCCCCACTTCAAGATCCTTCACTGAATGACACGGGCAAAGATTTCTTTTCCAGATAATACGGATTCAGGAGTTCAGGAAATTGAGATGTGGACGTACATTTGGGGGCCAACCTCTAGGTTGGCCTCTGGAGGAGGAGGAAGGAGGGAGAAACACGTCAGTAGGTCCGGACAGAGGCTCAGAACCCAGCCAAGAAACAAGAAGGGGAAGTGGCTACTCTGCTTTGTACCCTGGCGGGTCCTGCCTTTGTCTCTTGCCCTTCTCCGCCCCCCCCCCCTTCATATCCATTTCACAAATAAGCTTCTGGGAAAAATACACCCTGGCTTTAAATATATATATTTCTTCAAGAACACTTGACGTGACTCTACCCTGTTCACAGCACAGTTTTGTCACCCACCGGCGTGATGCTGCACAGTAGATCTCTGGACCTGTGTCCTCTTGTGCAACTGGAACTCCATGCCCAGGGTAGCAACGCTCCCTCCCTGCTGCCCTGGTAATCACCACTCTATTCTCTCCTCCTGTGAGCTTGGCCATTTTAGACACTCCGTGTGACTGACTCATTTCGCTGAGCATAACATCCTCGAGGGTCAGCCACGCTGCCGCGTCGTGCAAGACTGCCTTCCTTTTAACAGCTGAGTCGCTGTCCTGTCCACGCACGGACTACATTCTCTGATGCGTTCACCGGTTGCTGCACACCGACGTGGCTTCACTGTCTGGGCTCTCGTGACGACTGCAGCCAGGAATGCGCAAGCACAGCTACTCCTCAGGATCCTGATTTCAATTCTTTTGGCTCAGCCCCCAGAAGTGGGGTTGATGAATCCAATGGCAGATCTATTTTTAATTTTTTGAGAACTGACATACTTTTCCCCACTGTGATTTCTCATGCCACCAACCTTGTACCAATTTTTCCATCACTCCGATGTCTTCAGCTAGGCTCCCTCTTGGGACCAGAAGTTTCTTCTCCCATTCCTAGAACCATCATTCTTGTCAGGCACCCCAAGGAGAAAGTGGCCTCTTTAATCAATTTCTTTCAGTCCACTTTCTAAAGTGAAATGTTCTCCAAGTCTTCTTCTCTTGCACTGCGAATTAGAACATGATATGATCAGTCTTCCAGGGCTTCCGTTGTCTGAACTTCCCCACCATGTGGGTGAGAGCTGGGTGTCTGTAACAGTTTCTTTCTCCCTTCCCTCACCACTAAGAGAGGATGCTGTAATGATGGATCATCACTCAACGACTGTGCTTTGATGGCTGTCTGGCTGTAGGCTGGATCAATCAGTCAGGATAGGCCCATCATGCTGCAGTAACAAGTAGCACACGTCATGGACAATGGGAGCCATGGTCCAGTTCTCACTGCCAGCACGTGTCCCTGGTTGGCTCCATGTCTCCTGTAGGGTAAAGGTTGATCAGGTCTTTCCACCCGCCCACCA
This sequence comes from Galemys pyrenaicus, assembly GCA_019455555.1. Lineage (NCBI taxonomy): Eukaryota > Metazoa > Chordata > Mammalia > Eulipotyphla > Talpidae > Galemys > Galemys pyrenaicus. The sequence continues at coordinate 840,110 of JAGFMF010012216.1, forward strand.
CTGATGACGGACACCTGCGGTGCTGCGAGCATTCCAGGGTGGGCATGCGCAAGTGGGCGCACCTGTGTTGGACACGGGCATAAATGGGCGGCGTCATGAGGATGCCAGAACTGCAAGGACCGACCGACCAACCGAGAGAACCAACGGGTCGACAGCAGCAGCAGAGAGAGAAGAAGCAGCCGAGAGGGTGAGATGTGCCAGGGGCCGGGAGGCCTGCCAGGCCCCCCGGCACCCCTGCCTGCCATGGACCTGGCCACCTCTACTAAATAAAGCATGAAAAGCCACTGAGGGCCCCAAGATTCTCCTTCCTTGACCCGTCTGCCCAGAACCATCTGGAACCCTGCCTCCTGTGCTCCCTTCCTGCCGCTACACTATGACAGAGGGAAGACCATGTTGAACCCCTTGTTAGCCTTTACATTTGTGGTCCTAAACCAGCACTTTTCACCTAAAGGGGATGTCACTTTTCAAAGCTAAAAGAAATCACTGGGACAAGTTAGGTCAAGAAACTATAATCCTCTCCCAGTGAGGGGCCATGAATACAAATGAGCAATAGGACAGATTATCATGGGGGGCTCCAGTTACTATTTTATTGTGGCAAATCCAGGATCTCATGAACCCAAAAGCTCATTTCCCAGCGCTGACCTGTAAGAACTCACTTTTCCAGGCACCCTCCACACACCAAGCGTCTGCTCACTTACACCCACACCCTAGGTTGTGGGGCTACAAAACCAAGCCTGTTAAGGGCATGACAAGGCAGAATCTTGGTACCTACCAACCAAGGTCTGTTTCTTACTCACAGCCCGTCTGTGACGGGCTGGGCATCTGGATGAACAGTCTTCCCTTTTGAGGAAGGTTTCTTTGAATGAGTCCAAGCTAAAACCCTGCTAGTCACGATCTTCTTTTGCCACTTCTGTTTATCTTGTAAGAACCATGGGATGGGCTTGCAGCAATGCACAGGCTACCCTTGCCCTTTTCAAACAAGTGGAGAAAAACCTTGATTTTTCATAAGTTGACAATGTGTGTCAGAGAGCAGGGCCAGAAGAGTGTTTGCTGTTCTTGGGGTGACATCTGATTGCCCGGACTGAAAATAGCCAGCCAGGGAAGATGGGGCTGTGATGCCAGACTCATAGTTATGTGGACAACATCCAGAAGCTAGGCATGCTCAGTCTCCCAGTTCTGGACCCACATTTGAGTGGCACCATGATTTAGCAGAAAGCAATCAGACTATCTACCAACTTGTGTTTTTTGTATTTGTTCTTCAACCCAATAAATAGCGCCCAAAGTGCCATTGATGAAGGACAAAAGAATAGAAACTAAGACCCTTAGGAGTCAACGCCCAGATCAAGAAGGGCAACTCTCAGACAGGGATCAGACTGCTGAAGGGAGTCAAGAGCACAGGCCTGCAGGTGAAGATGTTACAGGGCAGGGAGAGGAGCACTCAGAACTCCCAAGCATGCCCTTTTTGAATGGGTTTTGCCATTCGCCGCATTAAGACAAACATACAAAACTTTTAATGGAAAGGAACTTTAATATAACTAGGGTACAGTAAAGAAAGAACAAAGAATATAGTTACTAAGTTAAGCATTCAAAGTTACCCATCTCCTTGAGGGTAAAAGTCCAGCCAAATAGGATTGGCCTAAAGCAAGGCCCAAAAACTTGCCACACATCTAAAGGACCTTTTAGTAGAGACCCATAGAAAAGGGTCAGAAAGAGTTAGACAACTTTGGGAGGAAAAGAGCAAAATTAAAATTAAGATGAAAGCTGCTATTGCTAACCTCCCCACGGGTCTCTTACCCACATTTGTTTTAACTAGTTTAAGATCAAAAAGCAAGCAGTTTTTTCACATGTCCCCCTGCTCCACGTGCCTCACCCAGGTCTCTTTACTGTTTTCCACCTTCCTTTCTTCTCTCTTCTCTTCTTTTTAAAAATTTTTTTCTCCTCAGCTCCACCCACTTAAGGCAAAACTAGAATTTTAAAACTTACCCTTTTCCTGGGACCACCCTGTTACAAAGATATGAAGATTGGGGAATAAACCACCCCCCCACAGAGATGAGCACCTCTCTACCAAAAGATGATAAAACCCTAATGCTGCCCCCACAACAGGGCAGCCACCTTCTGCCCTCCTGTGACTGACTACACAGGCGCTTCTCCTCACTAACTCTCTCCTGAAGGTCAGCAGCCTCCTGCCTGCCTCTGACCCGCACCTGCTGGGCTTCTCCTCAGTGACCTCCCTCAGCGGAGGCTGCTCTCCTCAAGGCTGCCCGCCTGCAACCATGCAGGCCTCTCTCGGCAAACCTGTCCCTCTCAGGGCAGCTCTTCCTGCCTGCTTGTGTCTATGCGAGAGGCCTTTACTCTTCTGTTCCTTTCCCTAATAGATGTGCTCTTAAAAATACCTATGTCTCTGCCTCTTGGAGAAACTCACCCGGGAATGGGCTGCGTGCTGCTGAACAGGGGGCTCTGGGGGAACCTTTCCCAGAGTGAACCCAAGAACCCCACTCTGCAAACCCACACACTCCAAAAATAACATCACCATCTTTGGGGAGACCGATTTGAGAACCTCGCCTCCAGTCTCCTGCCAGGTGAGAACCTTTCATTTTCTCAAAAGCAGGTGGCATTGTTTTTAGTTCGGTGCCATTGGGTAGGTCAATTTCAGCAACATTTACACCTGTCCTGTTTGTATGGGAGGCTGTTAGTAGGACCTGCCTTCGGAGTCTCATGTGCTGTACTGTTTTTCAAGAGAAGAGTGCCCAGCCTAATGTCTGAGAGATGATTACTTGTGAGACACAGTTTATGTTCTACGCTTAACTGAAATTCACTCCCAAGACAGCTCTGTTGTTCCTTTTTATCCACCTCCTCTCTGTTTTGTGGGGTTTCAAATAGTTGTTAGCCCAACCTTGCTTTTTGAGATTAAAAGGAGAATTTTAAAAGGGTGAAGTCTCATACCATGACGTGTGGGAAGTCCAGTGGTGGCTCAAGATCTTTGCGACTCATTGGAATTTTATGTACTTGTGGCCATTTGCGGCTTTAGAGCCTGATGTTTTGAGTCTACTTGGGTTTCATGTGCACGATCTGTTCTGCTCTTACAGATGCAGGCAGAAAACTAAGACCTTTATTCCCACCAGTTTATCCCCCAAACAGCACCCACACACCAGTCACACAAGGCATTTCTCAGTCAAGGGTCAGCATAGCTCAGCCCCCCTCCTACCAAAATCCCTCCTCAATTAACTACTCTCCCTTCTCCACCCTTACCCTGGGTCTGGTTTCCCCTCTTTCCCCTAATTCAATCCCGTTCACTTTATTATGCAGAGCGATTTAACTCTCTTTAGCTCTACTCTGCCCCAGGCTTACCTTTGCATAGCCAAAGACTCATTAATGTCTCAATAAAACAAAGGGCCATTTATGCAGGACAGAATCCTTGGCGGAGATTTTGCAATTTCTCTCTTACTCAGTAGGCGGAAGAAAGCTGTATGGAAATTTATTTTCCTCGTGCAGGAAGGCGGGAGTGGCTGCAGTTTAGATTCTACATGTTTCCCTCTTCCTTTCACATACAGCTATACTTTGACAACTACTTTTGATAAATTCATTTCTTTAACACAGCCGGTCTGAAAATTTTGGTTTCCACTCCTTTATACTCTTAGAATAAGGGCCCCCAAACAACTTTTGTTTATATGGGTTTTATCAGTTGATACAGATTAGAAAAACAAATTCATTCACTTAAAAACAAAAATAAACACATTACATATGAACATAAATGGTATCTTCTTTTTTTGTGAAAAAGTACATTTCCAAAACAAAACAACCTAGTCAAAATGGCATTGTTTTACATTTTTGAAAATCTCTTTAAAGTCTGGCTTAATGGAAGACAGCTGTTTTGCATTGGTTGTTTTGCAATATCACAGTCTCTCAGCCCCTGGAAGGCTCAGCTGTTTACACCTCGTGAAAGAAGGGAGAGAGAAAAGGCAAATAATATTATAAAAATAAACTTATCTTGCTGAGTGCTCTGACAACCACTGCTTTAATATATATTTTAGTAGTGTGTCCTATTAAGAAAATAAAACAACAAAATCAATGAGACTGAATAAAATCTGAACACCCACTTAGGGCGGAACCAGGATTTTGGAACTTCCCCTTTTCCTGGGACCACCCTGTTACAGATAGACAGACAGGTGTCTCCACTGATGAATTCCCAGTCATCCTTCAAATCAGCCCTCTTTAATAGGGTGATTTCTTCTCTATAGAGCTCTTCCCCAACAGAAGTCATGTTCTTAACAGTGGCCGCTAACTCTTCAGCCTCTGTGTATCTCATTTAGTTCACAACACTGAGAAGGTGCTACCAAGCAGGAGAACGCTAGAAAGACGGGCCTCTGGCCTCCAGACCCGTGCCAGGCACACCTGCTCCGTCCTAGCGGTCACAGCACCCGAGGCAGGTGAGCCCCTGAGGTCAAAGGTCACGCTGCGTCACCCTCCGGAGCCCAGCCACCCGCCCGGCCCGGGAATCGACTGTCGGGTCCTCGCGCCCTCGGGTACTCGGGGCTCACCCTCACACCTCCTTACACCGCCAAGGCTGCGGGGCAGGATGAGGGGCGCAAGCGTGAGGCCCCGGGTACCGCCAGGCGCGCGGGCCGAGGCCGGAACCTTTCTCCTCCCGCCGCGGCGGCCGGGCGGAGGCCGGAACCTTTCTCCTCGCAGCGCGGTTGGCGGGCGGAGGCGTGCGCGCCGGAACGGTCCTCCAGCTGCTGTGCAGGCGCCGCGGTCGCGGGCTGCTGACGTGGGCAGCCGGCTGGGGGCCGGGGTGCGGGTGGCCATGGCGGTGGACATCACGCTGCTGTTCCGGGCCAGCGTCAAGACCGTGAAGACGCGCAACAAAGCTCTGGGCGTGGCGGTGGGCGGCGGGGTTGATGGCAGCCGTGACGAGCTGTTCCGCCGGAGCCCCCGACCCAAGGGCGACTTCTCCAGCCGGGCCCGGGAAGTGGTGAGTGGGTTGCTATGGAAACAGCTGGCTGGCGGGGAGGCGACAGCGGGCAGTGGCTGCGTGGACCCCAGACCCTGACCCGGCGCATGAGCACTGTGGCAGGAAGCACCTGGAGGGAAGTGGTCTGGGGCTGGGACTGGAGGGTCGGTCCCCGAGAGCCCACGGCTGTGTCGGGGGAGGATAGTTTTATTCGAGGACTGGGGACGCTTACTGAGGAGCTCGCGGATCTCTGTCCGCAGAAGTCACTGATCGCTTGTGAGATAACGAGTCCACTGGCACTGCAGGTTTGAACGCCTGCGAAACTTCCCCAGAGTCCTTTGCTTTCCAGTCGCAGTGCTGAGCCGGGTGTATTTGCCTCTTCGGTTTACTTCCCTGGTCCTCCTCCCGCATTGAGATCAAAGATAGTATACAGCTGACTCCTTCCTTCTTGCCACCTGCGCTAGGTTAGGGCTCGGGCTAGAGATCAGTATGCCTTGAGAGTCGTTTTGTTACAGGGCAACCTTAATATAAAATGGGCTCCCCACACTGGGTTCTCCACCCGCGCGCTCAGAAGACTTAAAAGTCCTAACTTAAGGTACACGTGGCAAAAGTTATTAGCACGTTTTATTTTATGAAAGGGGAATAAAATAGTAATAACACCAGAGAAAAAAGAAAGGGATATAAATCCACAAATACTCTACCAGATTTAAGCAGTGGCGCGTTGAGAGCTGGCTCCGAGTCGAATGAGATGGCTTCGAAGGAAGGGGTTTGGCTCCTCAGTAAGAAGAAAGACCCCAAGCTCACCTCTGGTTTTATAGCCAGCCTGGCTGCTTAACTTCACCCTCAGGTCCCAGTAATCCACTCTTCGATAATCATCTTATCGGATTTGTGGTTCTGGAACACTGATGGTCTGGAGTGGGGGTTGGAGTTCACACACCCATAATCCATTTAGGACCACCTTTCCCCATAACAGTTTATGCTAATCTTTCACCAGCACTCATTGCTACAGAGATCTAAACTGGTTTCTGTTCCCTGCACGCAGCAGGCTTTCCTTCTGGAGGGCAGCAGCCTCATCCTTAAGAGCACCTCAGAGTGCCCAGTTCCTAGCATTGCTCAGTAAATTTTGAATGAATGAACAAGTGGCAGTCTGTCTTCCTCACCAAAGTGGAAACTGTGTAAGGGGAGCGATAATGTCTGCCTTGTTCACCTTTGTATGCTTGGCACGGTGGGAAGGGGGGGGGTCTAATTTTTGTGGCGCTGAAGCTTGTACAGGTCTGTCTACCCTTTTTAATATATAAAATAACAAAATCACCAAAACAGGTGAGAGCTTTGGAAGGTGCAAGTGTGGGGCTGTAAAGTTTGAATGTCATTAATTTCATGCTAAATCTTGACACTGAGTCCGATACCTGATACTTTGTAGACACTTATCTTTATTTTTTTAAGATTTATTTTATTTATGCATACAAGAGCTGGGGTACAGGCCAGCATCACGGGGGGTGGGGGTGGTGGTGGTGGTGATAGGATTCACCAGAGACAGAGTGGGGAGCAGAACAGGCAGTTCTACTGAAATACACTGCTGAAGGGAGCAGCGGGGAGACAGGAGAGGTCTGCTGCACCATGTGGGTCCCCTCCCTGGCTGGGGATCAAACTCGCACTGCTGTGCCGTGGATGCTTCACAGTGCAGCGCTCAACCCGCTGTGCCACCAGGGAGGCCTAGTAGACACTCATCTTTAAATGAATGTTTGTAGGCATGAATTAATGAGTGGCAATTTGCAGAGGCCTTTTAAGCATCAGGAGGGAGATTGGACTAGATGAATATACACTTTGTGAATCAGTAAACCTCGGTAAGCACCTTCCTTCTCATTAGCACTATGTTAGAATAACACAACTTAAATGATGCGGTGGGAGAGACTGACATAGTAACAGGTGATATAAAGCCTCAGAGATGCTGTGTAGAGTTCAAAGGAGAATGTGTTTACTTCTACCAGAGGCCAAGAAAGTCTTTAGAGGTGATGATACCTGAAACCACTCTCAGAAGAGGTGTAGTTGACCTCCGTGCCATGCCGACAGAATAGAGAAGGGCATCTCAAGAGCTGCAGTTAACTTGCACGCTCGCTTCTGCTCAGTGTAAATACTTAGCACATATGTGCCCACTAAGTTGCAACCAGTTACAGCCAGGACACTTCAGTGCCCTTCCCCATGGCTTATTATGTCACCTGCTCATTCTTCCAGTGGTTTATTTTGGATCAAGCACTCTACTGATGTCAGATTTCCATCTCGCTGAATTGTTGGAGACATTTTATTAAGTTTAGTAACACCACTGAAACTGGGTGTTTTGTTTTCTCCCACAGGCTGGTTTCTTCTGCCTCATTCCTTTAAATATTTAGCTCTTATGCTCAGATTTGCTGAATTTATACATATTCAGTGGGTATGTCTACCCATTGAATTATGAGCAAATTAGGCAGGAAGGGCATTTCAGATTTAATCTAGCTAAACCAACAACTGCCAGCCATGATGAATGTCCCTCTTTGCAGGGGCGCTTGGTTAGTTAACTCATTTGGACTGTGAGATGAGTGGTGACCTGGGAATGGAAAAAGAGCTGAGACTTAGGTCTAGAAGATTTGGCTCTGATCATGGATTCTGCTGCTTAGAAGTGGGAAATTTGGCCAAGTTCTCTTCCTGTGCCTCACTTTCCATTTCTGTAAATGGGTGTGATCACATCCTCCTCACCCATAGACTACTCTGTGGGATTTCCCTTCTATATGGAAAGAAGATGCTGCTTGTTATTGCTGCCCTTCACTAGCCCCCCATTGGTGGATCCAATCTTTATTTCCCAAACCACTTAGCTCTCCTGTACTTTTTTGTCTTTGCTTGCAAAGGGCAACCCAGTAAGTGCTTAAAGGAAACTGAAAATACTGAGCAGGTGCTAAGATCATTGACCGAGGAAAGAACAGCACTCTCTTCTGTCAAGGGGAAACCTGGGTGAGCAGTGGCAAGTGTGTGGCAAATGCAGCTGTTCCTCTCCCTCCCTGTGACCGTAGAGGCCAGAGCGAATTTCCCAGCAGGTCCCTGTGGCCAGACTTCTTTGTCTTGTGTGCCCCAGGCAGCCATTAGTAGTTGTTGGGCCTGCACTGAATCAGAAATCGGCTTCATATCCTACCTGACCTTCAGGAAAAATCAAATCTGGTTCTTCGTGTGCAACCCTGGACCTTATAAGTTATTTATTTTTTTAGATTTATTTATGCATACAAGAATTGGGGTATGGGCCAAGGGTGCAGGGGGTGAGGATTCACCAGAGACAGAGTGGGGAACAGAACAGGCAGATCCACTGAAGTACACTGCTGAGGGGAGTAGCGGGTGAGGCAGGAGAGGTCTGCTGCGCCCTGTGGGTCCCCTCCCTGGCCAGGGATCGAACTCGTGCTGCAGTGGCTGTGGATGCTTCACAGTGTGGCGCTCAACCTGCTGTGCTACCAGGGAGGCACCAAGCTTTTAAGTTTATTAAAGGACTTTGAGTCCATGTTGTTTAGGTGGGAACGTGGACACACAGGTAAGTGGATACTGCCCAGACCCCTGATAGCTAAGCCCGCAGGACAGAGCCAGAGACAGGAGCCAGGGGTGCTGACCCCAGTCTGGTGCTACCTGCCCTCCCTGCCCAACTGACCAACACCCTACCTGGAAGTCCCACTGTGGTTTTAACTAAAACTTCCTTGACTTTTGAGTGGCTGTGCGTTTCTTCTCCATGAGTGAATACTGAATTCATAACTGAGTGCTTGAACAGACTTGGAGCAGAAAGGCCTGAATTTGAAGGTCTCTTACTATAGGAACTTTGGCAAGTTACTTAACCTCAGTTTTCTCACTTCGGAAATAAAATGCGTAACAGTGGCCTTCTGAGGCTGCTACGCAGCTGAAGTGAAGAAGGCCTGCATGCCTCCCCTCTCCCTTCGTGTGAAGTAACAGCCCCGGACAAAAGGTAACTAATACACGGAGCAGGAAGGGACACCTCGGCTCATGTATCTGGGGACACCTGGTGGAACTGCTTCTCTGTTTCTTACCCATAGACCCCAGGGGCTCCTCTTGAACCCTCATTGTGACATCAGAGGGATAAGGTTCTGCAAGGGCCAGGTGGTCTGTCTGGCCCACCACGTGGGTATTAGACTGCTGTCCTAGCAGAACCTGGTGCGGGCGCTGCGTCTCAGTGGGGGGAAGGCACACGACACCCGAAAGGCTCCCAAAGGCTCCCAGCAGCACCTCGCGCAAGGCCTGACGTGCCTTCCCCTTAACCTGCTGGCCCTCTCCAGCTCTGACAGAGAACAGCGGGACTTGGGGGAGTTGGTGATGACAGGCTTTGGTCTGGGAATGTGTCGGAGTCACCCCACGAGGCAGTGCTGCCTTTGCTTCCCGAATTACAAAGGTGCCAGAAACCTGGGGAGCTGCCACCCAGGAGCCCTGACCCCCAGAGTGCCAGACTGTAGCTGGGGGGCAGCGGGGCCAATGAGAAGCCCTGGAGAGGGCACTCAGGGCTGCCGAGAAGGGCCTGGTCATCTCATTTTCTGGGCCTCAATGTCCATGTCAGGAAAACAGCCCTTAGACTTGACAACGGCAGCAATTTCTTGTAAAGCAGAGTGTTTTGATGGAATTTTAAAAAAAGATTTACTTGTTTATTTATGTTGGCATACAGACCAGGGGCATTAGGGGTGAGAAGATTCACCAGAGACAAAGTAGGGAACAGAACAGGCAGATCGACTGAAACACACTGCTGAGGGGAGCAGCGGGGAGAGGCTTTACCACGGGGGTCCCTTCCTGCCTGGGGATGCTTCACAGTGCGGTGCTTACCTCCTTGCACCACCAGGGAGCCCCGGTTTTGATGGCATTTTGATGGCCTGTGAGGTACTAGCCACCCTGACTATTTTCAGGTGAGGTGTAGAGATGAGTTTTTCTTTATTAGACATTGCTTTTGTGAAAACGCCGTCATTACTTACCCTCACCAAATCATACTGACTTTCATTGTACCTTAAAGATACATCACAGATAGGTCTGAGAAATCATCCAGTGTCTTGCTGTTTCTGTAGCTGTACCACTTAAGTCTTCTCATCAGCCTGGTGAAGTGTTCCCTTTTCAGAAACATATATACCACCTAAACATTTCCTAATATCTTTCATTTTAACTGTTGGCTTGCTGAGTCAAAGCAGCTGAATCTGATACAAGCTCACTGTCATTTCCTTCAAGAATTGACTCATCGTGCTGGGCTTGAGATGCTGAACAAGCAGTGCCTGGCCGCCTCTGCACCCTGAGAATGTATTTTTCACCCAAGAAATCTCGGATTTCAACAAGACTCGTAACAGTGTTGATAGGGAAGTGAGCACGGGCAGACCTCATTCTGTACGGAAGCCCAGAGAGCCTTGGGTCGTGTTCTGCACGAGCATGACTGCAGAGCATGAACAGTATCCAGAGGCCCCACCGTTGTCAGTGGAGCCTCTTTTCTTCCCAAGGAGACTGAGCCCCACCTCGGCACGATGGGAGTCCCTCCGCAGGTGCCTCTGGCCCTTCGCGACAGCAGTGTGACCTCGGGGAGCTGTCGCGGTTCCTGGCATGCGGCAGTCTGTCGCAGAGAGTGGGCTTCATCCTGGCATAGATGTGGCGGAGGAACTGGTCACCTGCGGTTCCTGGCTGGGGCTTAGTTCCCCAGCACTGACGGCTGGACCCGCGGGCCTGGGCCCACGCTGAGACCGTCGTCGGCTGCCCGTGTAGAGCGCCCAAGCCCTGCTTCTGCCTTTCCTTTTTCCTGTCTAGCATGTCATGCGCCCCTTTTCACTGGCATGTGTCCCACGGAAACAAAGACTTGGGGTTGTTGGCCCTGGCATCCGCAGGTTCTGGAACAGTGCGGGGCATAGGTAGCAGTCAGTGTTTAATTCACGAGTGGATGTTCATCTACTGTGTCGCTCAGCTTCCCCTTGGGAGCTGGCCGTCTCTGTGCGTGCTAGAAACGTGTCACTCTAGTATGACTTGTAAGTATCACCCCGTAAACACAGACGTAGCCAGTAGCTGGAGTCGACATTAAATAGGGAATAGCCTGTTTAATCTCTGAGGGCCAGCTCCGGCCTCACGGCATGTAGACTGCAGTGGAGCCGCAGGCGTGCCAGCAGCTAGGACGCAGGCACACGTGTCCCCTCTCCTTGTCCACCCTCCCCGTCCCCGCGTCAGACGTGGCGCTGCCCTTGTGAGCGGGCTGTGCGGCCCGAGGCAGAGCGGGGACCCCGGAGTTCTCATCGAGTGCCTGCAAGGAGACTTTCACCAAGGACCGGGTGTAATCCTGCGTCCGTGGGCTTTGGCCAAGGGAGCGTGGTTGAAGGAACAGCCTCTAACGGCAGGAGCCAAGGGTCGGAGAGAATCGGGGACGGCCAAGCGGCAGGAACAGACTAGGAAGCCAGAAGTCAGGAGAGCAAGGTTCAGGGGCCTGAGTGTTGAACCACACACGCGTGTTTCCTTTAAACAAATGCAGACACCCTTTTGCAAAAGCAACTAGGAGCAACTTTGGCCAGGGCTGGGAGGAGAGTGGTTCATTAGCCTATCCTTGCCCTACCCTTCCCCCTTTTTGGGGTGCCTCTTTGAAAGCAGCCACAGGGTCAGAGACCACAGGTTAGGAACCTCTTCGTCACGCCTCTCCCAGCTGCCCGTCCCTGTGTGTGTCTGGATCGAAATCACCGGGGGTGTCTGTGGCAGAACTCGGGGTGAGAGGCTGTTCATGGTATTAGTAGTGAAGCACTGGGTTACATTCTGACATCATCCTGCCACCCCTGAAGACTGCAGCTTTGGGAATCACGTTTTTGCAGTACTGATGTAGCCCAGCATCCTCTGAGCAGCGCACGCCTGGGCGCGCCAGGGACTGAGGACACGTCACGATGAGTCGTGTGTCCGGCAGGTCAAGGAGGGCTGAATCTCCCGGAGAGAGCCCGCGGGGTCCTCGGCGAGCAGCTGATAACCAGTGGACTTCGAAGGACGAGAACCATTCCACCAGAGGAAGGGGACGGCACTCCTGGTGGCGGGAGAGGAGATGCCGTGCCTGCCGCACACCGAGGGTGATGGGGGAGCAGAGGCCAGATGGAGCACTTTCCTGAGAAGGCCTGGGAGAGGTGCGGGTGAGGAGATGAGGCTGCGCTGGACCTGGCTAGAGCTGGGTCGCTGGGTCCCAACTCTGGCCCCGAGGCCAAATCCAGGCCAGCTGCCTAGCTTAGTGAAAGGGCTTTTGTGGGAGTGCGACTGTGTTCTCGTCTTTCCGTCAGACCGGGGCTGTCTGCTGTGAAGCAGAGTTACCCACGAAGCCTAAATTTACTATTTGACCCTTTTGAGAAGAGTTTGCCAGCCTTGGGGTGAGGACACTATCAGCAGTGCTGGGGAGTTCAGACTCGGCCCTGTGCTGTGTGAGCAGATGCGGGTCCTGCTCGGCTTTGAGTAACCCGCAGTACTGAGCGGGCTTGCCACACGGCACCTGGCCACGCAGGAGCGCTGGGAGGCTGCTGCAGTGATGCCGGGGGACGCCACTGTGCTGGTGACAGTCGAGAGGGACAGAAAGACAAAGACCTAGATGGCAGGCGGACTCGACACGCTGTAATTATTGGGCTAGAGAGAGCAGAGGGAGGCAGAATGATTCCTGGCTTCCTGGTTGGAAAGTTTGCAGGCTAATCGATACCACAGAGATGCGTTTCTCAGGGTTAGAATGGCATTCCAGTTACTCCGCCTTCTCTCAGCTCTGGCAGCTGAGAGGCGCAGGGGCCGCGGACTCTGGCGTCTGTGGACACCTCGTGAGCCTGGATGGAGAGCGGAGCTGGAACTCGGGGGCGGGGGGTTCTCCAGTTTGGTCACATGGGATCTGGGGGCATTTGAGTAAGTAAAACAGACTCGAGAGCAGAGCCCAGCCAACCGCCCGCACGCTGGAGACCTGCCTCGCCCGTCAGCCAGCGCTGGGCTATGCCCTTGTACAGCGAGAACACACGGTGGCCTCAGACGCCTCTGGCGAGGACTCAACGGGGCCCCTTGAGGGGCAGCCTCTCACGCAGAGTCTGCTCTTGAAAGAAACACATTGGCGCTAATGATGGCGTCACCTTCTGGAAGTGTGGTTCTCGGGCGCGTGGGTGTCAGAGAAGAACTGGCCCACTGGAAAGGGTGAAAAGTTCCTCAGTTTCTAGGTGGTAGGCCCGCAGTTCAGTGCATCACCACTAGGGTTCTTCCTGCCCAAGGCCTGGTTCCATCTTGCAGACTTGTGAGCACTCGGAGCTTGGAACCATCGGCCAGAACAGATGCTGAGGGGGCGCTCAACAGCGCGTGTGCAGGGCCAGGCTGGTTTCCTCACCTGCTCTGAGCATCAGCTAATTCTTGGGAGGATCCATATCCTGGACATCAGCTATAGTTGAGCTTCTGCCAGAGATCAGGAGGTCCTGACCTTGTTTGACTTTCCTGTTTTGGGGCATAGAACTATTAAGTGATTTTGTAGCATTCACCATACTACGGTAATCTAGAATTCATGCAGACTCCCTTCGAGGCTTCCTGTCCCATGGCAGTCCCTGCGGGCTCCCTCTGGTAGGTGAAGTGTCAGTGACGTCTACCGGGTCGGTCTCGCTTGCCTGGTGAAAAACTGCATGTAAGCATATTGGCTTTAGGGGCGGCTTAAAGGAGCCCCCAGAATCTCTAAAAGAACGAACAGCCAGAGGGTTGGAGGTAGGACATGTTGTTAGCTGTCATGAGAATGGGTGTGGAAGCCTGCCCCTGGTGGCCCCTCAGCTCTGTGTACCTTCTTCCTGGCCTTCAGGCCTTCCGGGCCTGTCAGTACTGGAGTTGGCTGGCTCCAACCCGTCTCGCAGGCAGGAGTTTCCTGCCAGGTTCACAGTGCTGTTAACCAAGAGAGGAGTCTGCTACACTGTTCCTGCCACACCTCAGACAGATGATGCGAAGCCCTGGTGGAACCGCCAAAGCAGGAGTGACAGACCGCAGCCTGTCTTGGCTTGGAGACATTAAGGAAGGCATTAAAAAGTATAAATGTGGAGTTTCAGACACTTTCAGACTTTGCCAGTCACTACCTGAATGATCTTAGAGAATTCACTAACCTCTTTTTTGGTTTTGTTGTTTTCCCCCTCATTTTCCTTATTGTTTAACCAGGGGCCTGGACCAGGTCAGCTGAAGGGCCTGACGGGGCGGCCGTGGCCCTGCCTGCTTTCCCAGGATCCCAGGACACAGGGCGCCTGGCCCCGGCCCCGCTCCGCCCACTATCTGCCGACTCGGAATTTTTCACCTTGATGAAAAGAGGGTTTTTTGAGGTTGACATGTAGTCTATTTCCACAAATGTATTGATTTAATATCCATTGTATACTCTTACAGCGGACTGAGATGGGGGACATGTTTTTGAAGTTGACTGTTTTAAAATCTGATTATAAAACTAGTAAGTACTCATTAGACAGGCTGAAGAAGAAAGTAAAGTTCACATATGGCACTACCGGCCAGAGGCCCACTGTCACCTGGTACAGTGTTGGTGTATATCTTTCCAGACGGCTCCCTATGAAACACAACCAGAATTTTTCTACAATACCACCACATGAGCCCTTGTTTTTTCTTTTTCTGAACTTTTTTACTTAATGTCTTGTGAGTGTTTTCTCTGTCAGCACATATTGTTCCATGCAACCAATTTATTTGGCCAGATAGCTGCTAAAAATCTTTGACTTATATAGCTGAACCCCTGCGGAAGATATTTAGCTTGTTTTCAGTTCATTACTATTTTTCAAAAACAGCACATTTTAATCAAGTTTATAATCTTTTAAAAAGATTGAGGCAAAAAATAAATTTGCCTTGTTTTCTATTCTTTCCTCAAATATAAAAGTCGGATGTCCTGATGTGGCTAAAAGTAAAATCATTCCTAGTTTTGGGGGAAAGTGCTCCCTGTGTCAGAATGTACACCAGCTCTGGGATGATTGGGGTAGACAGTGGGGGGCAGGGTAGGGGCTGAGGGGGACGCAGGAGCAGAGCCTTGGAGAGCAGTGATGGGGGTCAGCGGAAGCTCGCTGTGTTTCAGTGACAGTAGGAAAACCGCTGACTAGGCTGTAGGGCTTCTTGGTGAGCGTCTTGGTGAAGTGAACTTGGGCCAAGGTTTTAGAGACCTGTGATATTTCAGACAAATGTCATTGACCATCCCATAGCTAACTAATTACCACTTAAAAGGAATGAAACATTTACTGTAGTAACAAAATCATTTCTAGAAATAACCTTAATATGATAAAGAATGTAAATGTCCCATTTAAAGAGAACCTCAAAATTTGTAAAGCAATATGGAAATCTTGTACAAATCGAAACAGTACGTGTAGCTAGGAGGGAAGAAAAAGTGTTGCGAAGACATCCACCGATCCTCAGTCAGTTGTAGATTTAGTGCAGCTTTAATCAGGATTCTGACCGTACTTTTTTGAGGGGAACCTGAAAGCCATTCTGAAATTTATGAAGAAAAAAAGGTGTGTGAGAATCGCTGGTGTTTGAAGAAGAGCAGCAGCCCTGGGCTGGGGTGAGGCAGTGGCCTTTCCAGGCATTACAGCGTTTCCAGCAGAAGATAATGTAGGGCCCCGGGGAGCCTGTTGGCCAGGCCAGTGCGTAAACCCGCCTCGGCACTGTCAGCAGGGAAAGCTTTGTGCGCGATGATTTGGGGGTAGTTGGTGGGCTTTGGTGCAAGTTGTTTTTTCACACCCTTACCTCTCCATCACCACGTTAAAAGAAATGCCTGGGTGGGCTACAGATTTAATTGCTAGAGCAAAACTGAAGAAAGTGCATGTGGATGTTGCCCATCTTCTGGAGCGCATGGCCCTCCCGAGGTCAAGGCTGGCGGCGGCAGCGCCCAGTGGCAGCGGGCGGTTTCCACGGCTCGCGACGCGACGCGGGCAGGCGCAGCGCTGCTCCCACCTGGCGCGGGCGCGGGGCGCCGCGCGGGACTGCGTGGGGTCGCGATCGGGGGCGCTGGCTCCCGCCCACGTGCGGCCGGGCCGTGCGCCCAGGAAGCAGCAAGAGGGCCCCACGCCCTGCTCGGCCACGGGCGATGCCTCGCTGCCTTCGCAACCTCGGCGGTGCAGGGTGCTGCTTTGGGCCAAGCGGCCGGGCAGAACGGGACGCCCCCAGCAGAAGAGTTTGCATTTGCTGTGGTAGGGGACGGGCAAGAATGACTGTCGTGCTTAGGAAAACGTGGCGCGGCGGCGAGGGCACCCGTTTGCAGGAGGCTGGCGAAGCCTTTCGTGAAGGGACTCATTCCCCTGTGACCCCGCCAACCCAGACTTTCTTGACCCGTACGGGAAAGCACCCGCAGTGTTGTATCGACGCCTTGGCTTTCTGGTTGTCGTTCGGAAAAGTAATGAGCGCTGTGATAGCCGCCACGCGTGAGTGCTGCCCCTGCCGGCGCGGCCTACCGCCTGCCCTCTCCGGCCGCCGCGAGCGGAAGGTGCCTGCCCTCGCGAAGAGCCTGAGTCCAGGGGTGGACGGCCTGCCGGGGTGTGGCACGGCGGGGAGCGGGCACTGGGTCCCCAGCCTGGCCTGCGCGGTGGGCGCTGCTGCGGCCGGGGTGCGTTCCTGCCGCGCTCGCGGGGTGCTGCGTAGGGGGGGGTCTTCCCGGCTTGGTGTCTCGTCATCCGCCTTCAGGAGCGTCTCTGAGCACGTGAATCGTACGCGTTCGGAAGTGCCGGCCAGCTCCTGGGCCACAGCGCCAAGCCTCTCGTTGCGTGCTAGTCACCGGTGCCCGTGCCATGCTTCTCGTGTAGGTAGTGTTGAGGTGTGTGCTTTGGGGGAGACGGCTTCAGTGAAGTCACCGAGAAGGGAGGCGACGTGCGGTGTATCAGAGACACGTCCTGTTTGGGGCACTTGTCTTTCTTGCTTACTCAGTTGCTACTTTCTGCTTACCTGGAGAACTTTGGGGCTGAGACGGCATGTCAGAGTTGCCCTGGCGGCAAGGGGCTGGCCTTCCAACCACGGCCTCGCAGCAGTGCCACCCTGGCCCCGCAGAGGCCGCGGTGCTAGCCGAGGCCCCCGGCTGGCCAGGGCCTGGGAGACCCCACAGCAGCCAGCAGTTCTCCTGGGCGTTGGGGCCTGAGGGGCTCCTCATAAAGGCTTACAGCTCTGTCACTCCTTTAGGGGTTTTGAAGAAGTAAAGCTGCCAACGTTTATCTGGTACTTTATAAGAGTGTCATCACGTGGCACTACTTTGTTCCTAGCTGCGTTTACTGTCCCCCTCCGCGCCAGGAAGGCGCTGCGGTGCTTGGGACAGGAAGACAGGGGAGACGGGCATGAGCCCTCAGTCCGGGTACAATCCGGAAGGGACCTTCGTCCATTCAGTAAGTGCTGGCTGAGCTTCCAGTACAGGTTATGCATTGTTTGTGGTCCTGGGGGTAGAACCAAGATGAGAGCGACAACAGCCTCTCTCCTGAAGCTTCTATCAGATGCAGACTGTGCTTACAGCAGGCAGCGGAAAGTCAGCTCAAGACGTGGCATGAGGATTATAGAAGCCTTCAAAAGAGGAGCTTGCATTCAGAGGACAGGGACGAGAGAGAGGACAGGAGGGCAGGGCCGAGTGGCAGAGCTCCGGCGGAGAAGAGCACCGGGTGGGCAGGCCTGCTGAGAACGCCTGGGCACAGGGCTGGTTGCTGGTGGGCCCTCCGCTGTGCCCATCTGCCGCCTGAGCAGACCCCCGGATCTGCTTCTCTCCGCCCACTCTGCCCTGGCCTCAGGGCTGCTCTTTTCTGCAGTGCGTGCCGGTGCTGTTGCTCTCTGGCTCCTGACGCTTGGTGCAGCCTGCGGCGGTCTGAGCGGGAGGTTGGAAGGGCGAGGGGCTGGTGTGGGACCGGGGAGAGGATTCCAGCCACGCACAACGCTCGTTGGGTGTCTGCCCACCACCTGGAGTGCCCTCCCCCGTCTCCCGGGGTGGGGTGGGGTTCGCAGTAGCCTGGGACCAGCCAGCCGTAGACAGGGTCCCTGGGTGACCCTGAGGGATGGCAGCGGGGGGTGCTGGCACGGGCAGGACTCAGCACCGCTCACGCCTGTTGTTGGTGGGCTTCTTTCTCTGTCTTCTAACCGAACGTTCCAGCGGGGGAAGTTGAGGATTCTACACTCCGTGGACTTTCTCTTAGTGATGTAGCAGTTCATACTTTTCTTCTAAACACGCCCTGAAAGGTGAGAATTGGAAGTGACTCGTCACAGCATCTTGACTGTAAATCTGAACTGGAATGAGTGGGGCCTGCAAGCCATTATCCGGTTCCAGACCGGGCTGCCGGCAGCGGGAGCATGTTTATCCCGTCACTGGACGGTCTGCACATGCCTAGTACGCCTGATGTTGAAAGGGGGCTGTGCAGTGAATACTTGATGTCAAAGGACTGTTACATGTTTCAGCAGCAAGGGAGTCCACTAAAGTACTAAGAAATTAGGTTTAATTTTAAATGGCAGAAAGGCGTTTTACTGTTGTTACGCCTCAGCATGGGTCATGCACGGTCACCCACTTTTGCAGACGGACTCCAAAGCACAATTCAGCGTTAGACAGGTGGGAAGAAACTGTCCTTGCACAATAGGTAGTTTGATGTTGTCTTTGTAACTGGGGTGAGAAGCACACTTTTCCAAGAGACTAGGATGTGATGGTTGATTGGAAGCTTTTGGAGCTACAGACTTTTAGCTCTACCTCTTGCAATAAGAAAACTTATATAAATGGGTCCCCAGATGAAGGGGCGGTGGGGTGCTTAATGGCCTTAATTGACTCCAGACATAGGGGCCATGATTTGTAAGCCAGCAGTGACAAGAGGAAGTGAAATCAAAATTAAATTAAGGGAAGGAAAGTAAAAAAGGTACCTAGGAGAGTGATGACGTTTTTGAAAGTTGCTAAGTACCTGTCTGTGGGTAGCGGGTGATCTGTGACTGTATCTCAGTGGCTTGAAAAGATAAAATCTGGAAGCATCTCAGCCAAGAAGGACCTGGCTTCTCTCTTGGGAGGCTTTTCCCGTGCCGTGCTCGCCACAGCAGTGACCACGGGCGTGCTCGCGCCTGCTTGTCCCTGCTCTGGCTGTGCGGGCCAGCTGCGCTCCGGGGACGCTGCTGGTGGCCTGGCGGGTTGACGCCCTCTGTTCACGCCCTGACGTTTTGTTGCCAGCTCTGCAGCTGTCTGGTGGTCTCCCTTCCCTGGACTCTCCCCTCCGGTTCATTCTCCGGCCAGAGTGGACAGGGGCTCTGCTCCTTATCCCCTAACAGCCCAGAGTCCACCGCACATTGCGAAATAAGTTGGGGGAATAAAGCATGCCGGCACGACTTCTCCTCTCTCTCCCCATCCCGCCGTGGCCCGGGGCTCGCACCCTCCCAGCCCCAGCGCGGCTCTCCTGCCGCCCCTCTCACTAAGGCTTCACCGTGCCCGTCCCAAGCAGATGGGTGCCTGGGCTGATGCACCAGGGTCTTTCTGAGGCTGTCCCTCCCACCTTTCCAGCGCATTACCCCTCTCACGTCCACACGGGGCCTTTCCCACTGCTCTCACAGCCTGCTGCTGGCGCTGCCTCCTCTGGCTCCGGCTGTGCCCCTTCCCAGGGCTCGCCTCCTTCGCTGGCTGCTGCCCCCCTCCTGCGAAGACCTGCGTCGTCTCCTGATTCAAAGCACGTGCTGCCTGTGCCCTTCCAGCTGCTTGTGCTGGTTTTGTGGCTACGCTGTTGCTCCTTTCCCAGGGCTGCTGCTGTTTTTCCTCCAGCAAGGGGAAGGGGCTGGGGACTGGCAGGTGAGCTGCTCTGTGTCCCCAGGTGCTTCCGGCAGCGCCTCCTGCGCCTTCACACCACGAGCTTGTCTCCAGGCCCTGCACCTGCCTGGTGGGGCGTGATCGAGGACATTCTCGTACCGGCGCACTAGTTTGACCCGAAACCAAAAGAATCAACATAGGTGACTTTCCATCTTGTAAAAGCCACAAAAATCATTTTTCGAGCCTTTTCACCAACAGCTCTCCCTCCAGCACGTCCTCCTTTTGCCTGCCTTCTGCTTCATTCCAAAATGTAAATCAATTTCCTCTAACTCTTTTCCCTGTGAAACTGGAGAACAGCTGCTTAGTCACCTCCTATGAATAACCTTCAACAAGTCAGATCGCCTCTAGGACCTGCTTTCTCCAGGTTAAATTATCGCAGAGCCTTTTCTTTTTCTCATAAAGGCCTTTTCAAAAAAAGGCATTCGTTATTTTTTATTTCTTTTTCTAGTTTTTATAAAACTTCGTTCTTTTCATAAGCGAACCTCAGGCTACCCTGCAGGCCTGATTAGCGCTGTCTCAGAGGACGGCATCTTGATGCCCCTTCGCATTTGGGCTCTGGAGTGCCCTGTTGATTCTTTCCCCCTCGTCTGTCAGATTTAACTTGAGGTCCTCTCCCCCTTTTCTATACATTTTAGAAAATATGTGCCTTGGTTTTATTCCCACAAACACTAACAGGCTGCGCTCAGAGCCCTCTGGTTACAAGTTCTAGAGAATGCAATGTAAATCAGCGTTAAATAAATGCTTAATGCGCTTATGCTTAGCCGGGCAGAGGCGTCCCGGCCGCATCACCGCGAAGCCTAGTGTTTGGTTCACCTGTGCCGTGGCTGGCCCAAGGAATGCCACCACGGGTTTGTGGCCTGGGTTTCCTCACTCCGGCCCTCCTCGTCTTCTGAGGCCTGCCCTCTGTGGACCTGGCGTCTCCCTTAAGGCCCCACCATGAGGACTTGCAGCTCGCAGACCCTGCCTTCCCACGCTGCCCAGCCAGGGCGGGGCGCGGCTCTCCTGTGGTTCCTACCCGTCGTGGGTTGCAGGGACCCTCACAGACTCACATTGCCTCGCATGCTGTTCTTGTCTCCGGGAGAAAGGCCGGCGGTCATCCCCCTTTCACGTCACCGGTGGCTTTCCGAAAACTGCTTTAAGCGAGGGAGCCAGGTCCTGGGCGTTGGTCCCGTCTGTGTGGGCGGCTGTGTCTTCCTGGGGGCACCAACGGGAGCACAGGCTTGCTGTCTGGCCTGCCCAGGCTGCTACGACCCGCCTCTGTGGCCGGAGCGCGGTCTCGTGCACCCAGCGGGCAGGCTGAGAGCGGGGGGAGGAGGATTTCCAGAGGAGTCTGGAGAGCTGTTCCCCGAAGGAGGAGCGCAGGGTGCGGGCGGCCCACACTGGAGGTGCGTGCGCTCTGCCTCAGCTGGTGGCGCGTGTCGGTTTGGGCGCAGGTTGCTTGTGAGAGAGAACCCGCCGCTCTCGCTGCTCTGGAGCGCCCAGGCTGCGCCAGCCTGTGCCACTAGGTGTGCGTGTGCGGGCGCGAGCGGGAGACTCGTCGTGCGTCTGGGAAGACGGACCTCTAGACGGGGTGACCAGAGCAGGTGGTGTAAGCACCGGCGCCATGCTGAGAGGGCGTGGGAGCAGGGGCTCGGGGCACTAATGGGAGGGCGCAGGAGAGGGCACTTGAGCTGGGCCTGGCAGTGTCCAAGGGGTTTCCCCGCACTGGGGGGCAAGGGCAGTGGCTCTAGTGGACAGGCAAGCGCTTCCAGCAGGGGACGTGACTGTCAGGCTTGAGGAACACCCGTCCGCTAGCCATTGGCGGTGACATGGAGGGAGCCGGTCGGAGCGGTCGGGCACAGCGGAGGCCTGGGCCACCCCGCGGCTGGAGGGCAGAGGACGGACGTGCATTTGACAGGACTTGGGGCCTGTTGGGTGTAGGAGAGGATGGAAAAAACGGTTTTAGATGGCTACGGACATCAGTTTCACTTATGGGAGACGAGGTGAGTGGCCAAGATGAGTTCAGTTTTGTGCGTACTTGAGGTGCCTGCTGAACACCCATAAACCCATGTTTATTAGGTAGTTGTAAACACGGAAATGGCCCCAGGAAAGGTTTCTGAGCCAGGACGTGGATGGAGAGATCCCAGAGTGCCTCTGGGTGGAGGCCGCGGCCTTGAGGAAGGCGTGAGGTCGCCCAGGGGGAGTTTCGTCCCAGAGCAGACAGCCTGGGCACTCCATGTCACCACCGCCGCCCCTGCCCGGGACGGTCAGTGGCGTGGCGGCGAGGGCATGGGTTCTGGTCTGGGCTGCCAGCTGGTGGGTGCCGTGTGGGCAGGGGACTTAGCTTCCCTTCCTCATCTGTGTAGTGGAATAAAGTAGCGCCTAATTTTGGAGGCTTAAGTGAGTAGAACAGTTTGAAGTGCTGGCACATAGGAAGCCCCATAAAGTGTTAGGTAAACAGCCACCCCGAAGCCAAATAAGGTGTGGCTGCGCCCCAGGGAGCACTGCAGCCTCCCTGCGCCCAGGCCGGCGCCGGGGAGTCATTCACCCCTCTGAAAACCTGGGCGGTTCTAGTGCAGCAGAACAAGAAAATCCCACTTGGTTTTCAAGTCAGTGATGATTTATTGGATTCTTTTTTTCTACTGGCTGTAAATTTTACCTCTGACTTTGATGCAGTTTCTTTGTTTCTTCCACACTTCACATGTTTTGAAATTGTTCTGAATACCTCATGGCATACAGCTTCACCTTCTTTCTTCTTTTTTAAAAAAGTTTCCTTTCCCAAACTCACTCCTAAAGCTTTGGAATGTTCTCTTAGCTGCTGCCCCGCATTTTGGTCAGTTTTCTGGCACATTCCTGTTAATTGGGGGCCTTTTCTCATCCATCTGTAGGATTTGGCAGTATTTTCAACTCCCGTCCGTTCTGTTCGGAATATGAACTTGCTGTCTTTTCTTCTTCCTCTTCCATTGTCCCAAGGAAATGTCTTGAACCACCGATTACATCTGTGTGCCCACAGTAACACAAGAGGCACAAAGCTTCAGTCTGATTTAAAGGCATGTTGTGCAGAGCCTGTTACTCCATGAAAGCTTTCGAGACTCCAGACTCAAATAGAACAGTATTTGGGGTGCGAGTGTTGCCGAACCTCTACCGCTCGCCGAGCCAGACGTCGTGGGTGTTCATCTTTAAATGAGTTGGGTGGGTCACTTATTTATTATGAACACAAACACTGATGCTAACAACTGACATGTGAAAGGAAAACAGGCAATAGTGATGAAAACCATTTAATGATTAGTGAGGAAACAAATATTGTTTAATGAAAATAAAAACCATGTCTAAAGGGCCTAATGCTGACTTTTGGAAATAGAGCCGTGTTGCGGTCTGGTGTGCTCCCTCTGTCCTGTACAGTAGATATTGTTTAAAATTGCTTGGGAACTGGAGCTTGCAATTGTGAGCCTGGAATGTCCTGCAGATAATTAAGTTGTGGTCAGGCTTTGGAAAAATAAAAAGTTCTCGAACTATGATTTTATAAACATGCTACAATAACATTTCTTTATATTTAACAGTTTCTTATAGAAAGCTGATACTCTCATGAGGCATTGATTAAAGGTAAAACATCAAGAAAGAAAAAATATTAAATTAAAACTTCACTTAGGATGTTGACAGTTGGCTTGTAATATTAAACAGATGTCTGTGTTCCCGGGATAGTCTTCTTTCTGAACTGAATTGCTAAGTTGTATTTTTTTTTAATGACAACTACAAATTTTTGATCAGTTAATAATTTTAAATGCCCTTTCTACAGTCTTCTGTATTCTGACTTCCTCTGTAGTTTGAGTCCTCTCAGTGATACAATGATTGGTGAAGCCTTTGCTGCCTTTTCTGAAGTCTTTCATTTTCTTTCTTCCTTCCCCCCGCCTCCTTAAAGCTTAACCGGGCTCTTCTGATTTCATGATGCTGTCTTGGAGATTGATCCCTTGAAATAATTTTGGGATCACCGGGTGGAATTCTACTCTTTCAGATTTACGTCTACAGTTTACTTCCATATAAGTCTCACGTTGGCATTTGAGTGCACACGTTGACCTGCATTGTGCTGTTGTGTCTGTGTGGTCAGTTGCAAAGGCTTCACGATCCATCTGTGCAGCTGGCCGTGCAGATCGGCCTGTACCCCCTTCGGGCTGTGGGGCCAAAGAAATGTCAGTGAGGGGACCTAAAGGAAGCCAGGTGGTGGAACAAAAAGAGATTGAGTCGAGTCTTCTTTTTGCTTCTAAGGATTTTGCCATATTAGGCAAATAACATAGAGTCCAGTAAGGGCAGTGGGTGGGCTGGGTGGTGTGGAGGGGTGGGTTGGGCGGGAGGGTAGAGCAGTACATAGAGGAGGAATCGGGTCAGATTTTGAAGGATGAAGTGAAGCTATTTTGCATCTTCAGAGAGTCTCGGAATCTGTTTGTAAGACTAGATAGGTCGTCCAGCGTTGTGTGTAGGCTGATGACAGTCCTTCATTCTGAAGCTCTTCACTGTAAGGCTTTGGCGGTGGACACTGTGTTTCTGAGAGCTGCGTTTCCCCGGCAGGAGACTTTGATTAACCTGGAAGAGCAGTTTAGTTGGTTTGGATAGATTTATTTATCTTGGAACCATGTATTGTTTGCACAGTCTTCTTTTTGGAATCAGTGTTTTTTTTCTCTGTGGATTCCATTTGGGAAGCTCTGATTTGGGGCCTGAGTATATGGAAGACATTTCCAATAAACATAAACAAAGGCCTGCTTAAGCTGTCCTGTAACGACGGTTATTGTACAAAATGTTATTTAACCTTAAGAAGAATGAATTCATTTTAAATAACACTATGTAAATGTGACTATTTGCTCTTTATTGCTATTATTAGTTTATATTATATTGCTATAATATAGTTTATAAGTGCCCCGCTTCTTAAAGTTTGATTTAGAAGCAAAACAGTATTTTTCATTTCAAAATTCTTACATGTAAAGACTTGACAAGTATACATTTCAGGAGTTCAAATTATGTTCTCTAGTTCACTGTTTTACAATTATTATTCTTGTGTATTTTGTGTGTAAGTGGAAGGAAGGAGAGTAAATTTCTGTGTACGACGTCTTAGCAGATTTAATCTCACTACTACCCTATTCTAGAAATCTGAGATGCTAGTTAACGAAACCTTTTTGAAAGCCCTGGGAACTTAGAGCAATGTGTAAAAATGCTATGTAAGTTCAGCATAATTTGGTCCTCTAGAAAGAGCCATTCATTTTAGGTACAACTCTGAAAAGCAGTAAAATAAATCTGGTAAGGTCGTGTCAGCCCATTTGGGGACTTTGTTTCATTCCAGTTTTCGTCCAGTGTTGTAAATGTTTTAAATAGTTCTCTCGAACCAGAATTAATAATAACAGATTTAAGTAGAAAATGCTGTTTCATTTTACCACATTACTGCATCAGGAGATAACTCTCTGTAAATGATATTCTTTCATAGATAATCTGGCTTGGCGCACCGATCCTAATTTCAGTATTATGCCTGACTTAGCAATGAGCTGCTGCCATCAGCTGCAGTGAATTGTATTAGGCAGGCTTTATTTTCTGTCAGTGTGGGATTGCCATTTCTTCTACCCTCAAGTTGGAAAAGCATGGTTTTAGTATTGTTTTTCGGTTTTAACGTTTAATAATTCCACCATGGGGAAGAGGAAAGTGGGAAGTTTTTCAGAGCAGCTGGTTAAAGAATTACACCACTTGCACGTCATCTTTTAGAATCTCCTTTGTGCGGCCCTTCTCCTCCGCGCAGACCCGACCTCTCCGCTGTTCCTGCGGGCAGTGGCGGCTCGGCTCTGCCGCACAGAAGGGAGCACCTTGCTTGTTGTCATAGCCGGCTGGCTCTGTTAACCTTTGAGAATGGAAGGACTTATTGGTCCCTAGTGGTCTGAAATGGGAAATGCATCACCTGAAAATCTTAGACCTTTCCATAAAACTTTACCTTTGATTAGAAGCAAAATGTGAATAATTTTAGGAAGACTGTGATTGGCCTATTTAGCGTTCTTTGAGCTACAGTTGGAGTTACTTGTTTTTTTAAATCTGTTATCGACAACAGGTCAGCTACATGTAAACACTCGGGTTCTAGATTAACACCTGTATTTCAAGCCACGGAGAAAAATTCTGTACATGCTTGTGTAAGTGCCGAATACATTGAGAAGAATATGTCAGAAGGAAATCTTTGTCATTTCTTTGTTAGCTTATCATGTTTAATTTTCATGAAAATAATGTGTTTGTTACTGTGGTCACACCGTGATTTAACATTGGCTTATGTGTGATATTTTATTGTCCCTGTCCTGGAAAATTATAGCAGCTTTTATGAGGAGTGGTTTGTGGGTTCACACAACCCACTTGGAGTGCCATTTACTATAATTCTCTTCTAAAAGGACCATAAAGCATCATGTAAATTGTTTAAAAAGGGAAAGACCTTTTTAAAGAAAGGCTTAAGAAGAAACCTTTCCAGGCTTTCTTTTGTTTCTTATAGTCAGTTTCATGATTTTTAAGCCCACAATTTATTTAAAGCCTTGCTGTTAAAAAATAACATGCGTGTGTATTTGAGTGAAGACGGTTGAGCATTAGAGCTAGGCTAAAACTGGGTGTGGATGCAGAATAAGTGAAAAAAATTCATTATGTCATAATCTTTTGAAACATGTTTCTGTGATTTTGGAAATGCAATTAAGGAAGAGAGGAAGGTGGAGAGGGGAAGGGAGGCGGAAAGGAGAAAAGGAAGGACAGAATTAATTTGTAGCGTGTATCTCTTTAAAGAAACCTTTAAATTCGCCTAAGTAGTTACTGTATTTTTAGAAACACATTGAGATTAATGGCTTGATTTACCTAAAGAAACTTCTCTCCTTGGCAGTTTCATTGTTTCCCTTGACCGTTGCCCTCAGCTTAGATGCACCCTGAGGAAGAAAGCACAGAATGGTGTAGCATCAGGCCCAAGTTCTGTCGTGGTTTTCTGTACAACTGCCTTGCTCTGATTTTATCTCGGTGGTGTGTGCGCTGCGTGGAGAGCAAGGGCGGAAATTGTTCGTAATGTTCTGTAGCGTCTACGTCGCCCTCTGAACTTCTAGTCACTTAACACAGATATGTCTTATGTTTAGCAAATTACTACAAGAAAATCCACATATATGTGAAATATAAAATAGAAGCAGCTGCTCATTTTGCATAAAGATATAACAAATATTTGATATATTTAATTAAAAAAACCACTTCCTCAGTCATGTGGCCTCATTATATTCTCAGCACATTTTATGGGCACGCCTGCAAATGAACTGGTAGCTGAGAGCATGTAGGTACTGATACCAGCATCGCCGCTCGCTGCAGAAGTTTTCTGTTTGTATTAGTGTGTTTTTAAAAACACAAGATTATTTGTGTAGTTTAGAAACTCCTTGATTTTGTTAAAAGGAGGTTTCAAGTAGATTGCACTTATGCATCTTGTAGAGAGTAGTACAATTGCTAAGTTTTCCTGAACATGACTCTGAGTTTTGTCTAAGTATAAATACTTCTGCTTGTGTAATTTTGTAAACTGTATCAGCTTAGGATTTACTGTATGACTGTAAATTCCTCTTACCCTTGCGTGTTAAAAAAAAAAAATGCTCGTACAACCAAAGCCTTAAGACATATAAAAAGCTTTTTAGTCTTCCTTGTTCTACGTTCTCTTTATTTTCTGGTATTGGGGTATTTCTAGTCTATCAGGCTCTTAGAATAGCTAATTAAAGTGTATTTGGGGAATAGGCTACAAAGTTGTAAGGCTATTAAAAAATATTAAGTGTAATGTGCTATGGGTTGTGAAAGATGGGAATGAAGTAAGTGGCTGCGGGTCCAGGACAGCCCTTGGCCGTCTACAGCGCTTTGCTTGATCTGGTTTGATGGAACTGGGGCTCTTTTATCAAGTCTTGAGCCTGAGAATCCGTTCTGTTGATAAGCTATGGAGCATGCC
Organism: Galemys pyrenaicus; assembly: GCA_019455555.1. Taxonomy (NCBI): domain Eukaryota; kingdom Metazoa; phylum Chordata; class Mammalia; order Eulipotyphla; family Talpidae; genus Galemys; species Galemys pyrenaicus. The sequence goes on from JAGFMF010012216.1 coordinate 867,773, forward strand.
ACAGATTCTCACAATTAAAGTTTGTGTCTAGCTCTAGTGAGTGAGTTGTTTTAATGCTAGGAAGTAGGATAGCACTGCACTGAAGGGACAAACAGCTAATTCTCCACGTGACTTTATATGTTGCCGTGTAACTGTGTCATGATATTGTAAGTGATATAGAATGCTGTGTTTAGGGTTTTCTTGTTTTAGATTAGAACATGGTTTTTCTTCCTGTGTTAGTACAGACGACATAATTCCTAGCCACTTTACAGCTGTTAAGGAAAAATAGAATTTTAGTCAGGCATATGTTAGTATGTTTTATAAGAAAGTCTGTTGTTAGAAATTTATTTTGCTGACAGCTTTTGTCCAAATGTTGATGTTTCCTTGTTTCTGTTTTCACTTGGGTTGGTTAGTAATAGTTCTCATGTATTTTGGATGGCACTAAATTATTTATTATCAAATAGCTCATTTTTTTTTCTTATGTGAAAGTCTCTATCAGTATGACCCATTCCTGTCAGAAAGGGGGCACAATTTTTCAGTTTTTCCCCCCCAAATTGCAACTTCAGAAAATATGTAAGAGATGTAGCAATTAACCTACATGCACATTTATAATACTAGAAAATGGGCAGCTAGTTACATTCAAAGACAGGATCTGATGGGCCCAAATTGCTTAAAACATCACAGTTATTGAAGATATACCCCAGGGAATTTGAGAAACCAGTTAACAGATGAAAGTACATTTTGAAAAGTCTGACCTTACAGGCAATCATAAAATGAATCAAAACAGTGCTTTTTTCCCCCTGAAATGTACAGAGCCCATCTGTGTCTAATCCAGTAATTATAGACTGTGTTCAATTACCTTTTCAAACTTGGAGCAGACTGGAGACTAGGCAGTGAACAAACATAGGGTTTTGTCTAGACCTCAATTGACCACAGTCTAAAACTCGAATTTATATCTAATTTTATTTTTTGTTTGGTTTGATAGTTCTTAAAGGATCCCTTTTTGCTATGTGGTGGTTTACCTTCATAGATTCGAGATACCGCCTTTTCTCATCACACAAGGTTTTGCATCGGTGATAGCTTGAGCTATAATCAGATGTTTGTTTTCTGAATACTTTTGTCTGTAAATCAATAATTTGCACTGGAGAAAAGACTGCGCTGGTGGGGGAGGGGTTACACCCGTGAGTGGCATTTTTAAAAGTAGCCTTTAAAATGTCGCCGCTGACTATGATTCTTCTTTATGGGCTAGGAAGAAATAATTTATTTTCTTCTTAAACTTAGAAAATGATAGTTCAGGTAATTTTCAGCTGCTCTGTACTCTTAATAAGATGTTTAAAATATGTACATAGGCTGCTAAAACAAAAATGTCATTGTCTCTTTTATCATTTTTATTTATACATTTTTATTGCATCGCTCATGCCACTCTAAGACATGAGGGTAGGGCATGGAAACCTACTTCCGACCACTTCTCCTAATAGAGTCAATTTATGATCGTTGACTCTTCTGAGTGTGCATTAACTTGACCTGCTTTGCTAGCTCAAAATATTTAAATTTTACTTAGGAACTTACAGAAGTCAAACTTTTTCTTCAAACACCAGATAAATTAAAGAGGGTCACAGTATTTAGAATGCTCGTACTTTAGTCAAAGCTGCCCCACCCCATTATTTCCGTGGTGGTCCTACCAGCGCTGGAAACAAAGCCTTTGGGCTGCTTGCTGGGTGCGGTCATGGCGCACTAGACCTTGCATTTCCTGAGGACCATGAAGGGCATCAGGATGCTGCATGATTTCTGAGGTGTTCACTTAGGCCTGCGATCTACCCGTGGGCCCCTTGAAGGGTTCTGTCACGAGAGAGAGAAGTGCGGGAGCGTATGGTGTGAGAGCTAAATGGGGAAGTGAAATGTAGAGAGACCACAAGTACCAGGGCCCCATTTCCACGACGCCCTTGTTCAAGGACACCGGGCAGGACGACCTCTTTACCGCCTTCTGTCCCCAGGCTTTCTCAGGGCCGTCCAAACGAGGTGCAGGTAGTCTTCCTAAGAATTTGGAAGCCCTTGGGATACGCTCATTCACCCCGTATTTCATCCATTCGAGACGTTCTTGATTCTTTCCCACCCACCTTCGTAGCCCAGCACCCTGCTAGCGCCCGCTTTCGTGACACAACACGTGGCCCGCTGCCCACTCCGTGGCGCCGGCGCGGTTCGGGTCTTTGTATGTGTGACCTGTTCCTGCTGCTTCCTGTGCTGGAGGTGTCTTCACCTTGAGCCAGATGTGTGTCCCAGCATCACCTTGCTCCTCACCAGCCAGGGTGCTGTCTGGGTGCTTTGCCCACCCGATGTGCACCCCGTTCACCCCGGCTCAGCGCATGTCCGCATCTTCTCTCAGATCGTCGGCGCCCTTCTTAACCTGGAGTCGCCCGCCGCTTCTGTCCTGCCTTTCTAGATGCAGTTCGCCCACCAGTGACTTGGTGTGCTGGTGCCTGCCCTTCGTGGCCCTGCCCCACTCTGTGGCCAGCTCGCTGCTTGCTTTCGAGGAATGGTCCGCCCCTCGGAAGCCTTGCCATGCCGAGCTACGCCTTTCTGATGGACTTGCCCGGTATTCGCACGTAAAGGACAGTCTTGGAGACGTTTCCACTCTTCACGGTGAGAGTGTTGTTTTCCGATCGTGGCTGCAGACCGGAGTTGTTGTTTGCACTGCTGTGGGCTCGCCCAAGGTCTCTGTGACTGGCGCTGGTGCTTCTTTCAGGCGTGCCCGTCCGCCAGCTGCTCCTCTTACTTCGCGTCACCCCTCAGGAAGGCTCCCACTTCAGACATGAGCTCCGCAAACCTGAGCCGGCTGACTCGTGAGCCCCAGGGTGACAGCTCGGAAATTCGGGGCAGGGTTCTGCTGCCTTAAGCCCTCTGTTCTTCTGGTTTATCAAGACTAACGATTTCATGAGACTTGTTTTGCATCCATTCTGACGTGCAGGAAATGGATTGCTTTGCTCGCTGGTTGACTTGGCGGGGCTGTAGTGAGAGCGGCTGTGTCCCTTGTTGGACCACACACTGCAGCTGTGACTGTAGTCTTCCCCACTTTTGCCTCTGGAGGGTGCTGCCCACGCCCTGTTCAATTTCCAGGCTGTCGCATGTGGTTACCATAGAAACGCAGGAAACGTTTGTTGAGTGAATAGAATGACTCAAGTGAAAAAAATAAGAGGTGCAATCAAAGTATAAATCTTTACTTGATATTACTGGGCCATTATTTTTTTCCAGTACACCCCAGGAAAGCAGTCGGGAGGAAAATAAAGCTTCCCGTTGAGGCGGTGAGGTGGTGAAGAACAGGGCGCGGGGGCAGTCTGCCTGGGCACTCAGCCCCGCGCTGGCACCTGGCACTTGCGCAGCCCCGTGGGTCCCTCACTTCTGCGGGCATCAGTGGTCCGCTGTGAGCTGAGGCCCGTCAGCGGCCCCCTCAGCGTCACCAGCGCGTGCTCTGTTCTTAGAGCCGTGTCTGGGCCGTCGTGAATGCTCAGTAACCAGCTGAGCTAACAGACCACGTCAGGCCACAGGGCCACCAAGCTAGACCCCCATGATCAATCACGAGCCCGAGTGTACGGAGCAGCTCAGTTTGAAAAGCCAGAAAACACTGAGCGCTTGCCGACGCTGAAGGAGCCCAGCGGAGGAGGCAAATTCGGAACACAGACCGGGGAGACCTCACTCCTCAGCCTGGCCCTTGCACCTTGTCAACGCAGCTTTGTCCCCGGCCTTGTGATTCAGTGACGTCACAGGCCAGGTTTCGAGGGGAGAGTTGCTACAGGAGCAGCCTTCCCCGGGAGTTCAGGGCAGCCCCGGGGTGCACCTCGGTGAGTTAGGGACACAGGTGAGGTCGCCGAGGCCCCGGAGGACAGCTTTTTGCTAGACCCGCTACATTCCATGTTGCGGAAGGAAGACCAGGAGCCCTGACCAGCTCTGGTTGTCATGTAGAGGATGGGTCCAGGGGAGAGTTAAGAGAACACACGTTACAAGGATGTAAGGTGAACGGATGTGTTGGAAAATGGGGAATAAATTGGCCCTTTGTTGGGGATTCTAAATGGCCAGCGATAGATTGAATTCTCTACTTTTGGAGAAGGGCCTGTTTTCCGTGGGGACTGCGCTTTATTGCTTTGCTTGACAGATCCGTTGTTTAACTTACGATGATGCCATGAAGCTGCCTCCTCCTCCAGCAGTGAAAGGACGGGACACGCTTCTCGATCTGTGTGTCTCCCAGCCTTCCTGATTCACAGAGAAGCTTTGCAGAAAGAATCCCTCAGTGGAACTCCCGAGCCTCTCAAGGTGCTGTTGCAGCAGTGCGGTCCCAGCTCGCAGGCCTGGCCGAGGGGGCTTGAGGGCTGGCATGTGGCCTCGTCTCTCCGGCCTCGCGCTCAGGAAGGTGGGCTCGCTTGGTCTCTCCGGTACAGACTCTTATGTAATTGCAACCCACCCCCGGCCTCATTCTGCATCTCACCCGGCCTCACTGGCACGGAAAGGAAGCACGGCCTTTAGAGAAGCAGCAGCAGGCTGCCAGCGTGCTGGGAGGACACGCACACGCGTTTCTGCTGGCGGCCGCGGGCGCTGCTCTGCTGACGCGGGACGTGAGCGCTGGCGTGCTTTGGTCCTGCTGTGCAACGTACAGTCGCGGGCTGTGTCTCTCTGTCAGGTGTCTGTTTAAAATGTAGGAATGAGATTTTTGCTGTCATTGCATTTTAGCAATTTCCAAGGTGCCGCGTTAAATAATCCACTCAGACTTTGGCATTATTCCTTTCCAGTGCATTGCTCTCTGGGAAGTGTGGCCCCTGGACCCAAGTACATATTCAGAAAGGATCCAGGACTGAGCAGAGTGCTGCCACCGCTTAGTGGGCTCTGAGACACTGACAGTGCTCGGGGCTGCTCCCCCACTTTCTTTCTTTTTACCTGTCCTTCCTTTAATTATGATTGGCTCCTGACCCCCAAAAGGAGGTGCTTCTTCTAGATAAGTGTATGAGCAGGTGTTTGAGTCTATTTCTGTAGAGATCACAGACAGCAGGGAACTGAGGTGAAGTGGTGCTCTGAGGTCCGGGCCAGACCCCTCGCCCCTTTCTGTGCTCTTCTCAAAGTGCCCACACTTCTCCAGTTAGCAGAGAGTGTACTTCTGGGATGGGCTGATGACAGCGCAGGGAAGGGTTTCTGTCTTCTTAGAATCTTTGGGGAAGTCTTAAAATTTTTACTTAGACTTCTTCCTTCCTAAAATCCTGAGTTGAATGCATGCATCCCCTTTTGGTGTGTATATTATCATATTCCTGGATTTTATTCTTGAGCCCAGTTGTAAAGTTTCAAGGCAAACATTTGGTTTTCTGTTAGCCCACAAATTGGGCAATGGTTGTTCAATTATGGTCTTCCGTTGACTTAGGCAGAGTCACATGTTAAAAGTATATTTTGTGAGTAGGCCACAAGGCATACTGACTGTCAGTCCTTTGTCATGTCTGACTGTGGATCGCAATATTATAGCAACAGTGATACTCAAAACTTTATCTGGGTTACTGAAGTGCGTCATCCAGAAATCCACTTCAGAACGCACCAGTGACGGCCAGCCAGGCAGAGGCACTACACGTTCTGCCTGCTTGGTCCCAGCATGAACCCCGGCCTCCCGGCGGCGGGCCTGACGCCCCAGAGTGCCTGAGTCACAAAGATGCAGGCAGGGCCTCTCCTGGGGCGGGGTAGGGGTGGGGGTTGCTGCTTGTAGCCCAAAGTGCTGCGTGCTAGGCTCCCTCTTGGGTGTCGAATGGTGGTGGAGAATGCCTATTTTTTTTTTAATCACCAAACCGCCTTTATTAAAAACATCCCCTTCTTCTGTGGGGAGTGAGGTGACCACTGACTTCACACTGGTAGTTTGAGCAGGAGCTGCTGGGTCCCTCCTGCCGCCGCCGGCCTCTGGCTCACAGGTCAAGGGCAGCCAGCCAGTAAGACCCTGCCCTAGCAAAGCTTAGCCTTGAAGCATCCTTCGTTCAGAGGTCTGGACCGTGACAGACGAAACTCAGGAGTTGTTGGTGGCAGTTCCCGTGGCTGGGTGCCCACAGAGAGTGAAAGCTGGAGTTGAGAGAAGGGGTCGGGGGCGAGGGTATTCTGCTTCCGGTCCTTGCAGGTGCAGCTGTGGCTTTGCCACTGGAGTTTGCGTCACGAAGCTGATGCTTCTCTTTGGCGGCCATGTTGCCATCAGGAGGTGCTTGGCCGCGCCTGGCAGCGAGGGGCTGTGTTGGCACCTAGTGGTGGAGGCCGGGGCGCTGCTACACACTCCTGATGTGCGGAGAGGCGCCCTCTACCCCAGCGCCCCGCAGTCCCCCTCCAACAAGGAGTTCCGTGGCTCCCGATGTCAGTAGGGCGTAGCGGATAACCCTGGACTGGTGACCGCCCTTCTGCGCGTTGGCGTCCTTGGCCGTCACTCGGCACCGCCTACTCCCTTTTTTTCCTGCACGTAGCTGGGATTAGTTTCTCTTTAAGAGACACTTACCTACCCTCAGGACGTGGTGGGTGTTGTGCGGTCCTGGTGCACACTCGAGCCCTGGTTTAAGGTGTTCGGCACACAGTGACCGACAGCACCGCGCCGCTGTGCTCCCAGGGGCGCCTCTCACCTGCCACACAGCCCAAATGGGCCATGCGTGGCTGCTGGCACCGCAGCGCCTCGGGCTTGGCGCGTTTCCACACACAGCCCGTTCCGAGCTTTCTATGGGGTTGCGCCCAAAATACGCTGCCCTCCCTAAGACTTCTTTGGAGATCTGCATCGGCTCGGATCTCGGGTGAAGTGCTGATTCCAAGGGGAGAGCGTGGTGAAGTCAGAAGCTCCGCTGTGTGTGCCGTACCTGGGCTGCAGGCGGCTTCTCAGTGAGCACCCGGTGAGGAGAATGCCCGCGCGCTTTGAAACAAGGGTCTGAGCACTGGGCACGGCCCTACCATTAATGGCTTAGCTTAGGAGTCAAATTTAACACTACCGACATTTTACATGAAAAACGGTTCCCTTTCTTTGATCTGATTAAAGAAATCACAAGAGGGTTGTCTTTGTTCCTGGCCCCCAGCCTCACCTCAGCTGCCTGGAGTGCCATGGGGCGCACTGGTGAACCTGCTCCTCCCCCTCCCGCACCCCTTTCTCCGCCTGCCTCGCCCCGCCCCGCCCCCACCGGCTTCCTGTGGACAAGGGGCCACTGTCAGTGTTTGTTCGAAGAACAGAGAGTGGTCAGCTCGTGCAGCCCCACAGCTCTATCATCTGAATTCCAGTAACTCCCCAATTTTTATCTCCAGTTCCTACTTCTCTTTTACACTCTGCATCTGGCCGCACCGACACCGTGGCTGGCCGATGCCAGCATGGGGCTCCTGGCTGTTCATCACACATGGTGGGCGTCCTCCTGCGCTGGGGCCTTCACACTGTCCCCGGCCCGCTGTGCTGCCCCACAGGGCTGGCCTGGTGACGCACTGCCATCAACCGTTCGTCTAAGTCTTCTCGGAGAGGCCACCAACTCAAAGCGATGGCCCCCCACGCCCCCCATCTCCTTTCCCTGCCCTTGCTCAGCATAACTCCCCTCCGTAGCACTTGTCACACCCGACACGCTTCCTTAGAGACTGCGCATGCTCATTGCCGCGTGCTGCTCTGGCACGCTGCATCTGCACCGTCTGTCCAGAGTCTGGGCGGCCTGCCACCAGGGCCACGGTCACGCGGGTCGACGGGGCCTTCTGCTCCAAGTTCGGTCTGTTCTGGGGACAGGCCCGCTCCCTGTTGCCTTAGGGTGACCCTGACATTGGGTTCTGGAACCTGGTCTCTGCAGCCCACTCACACACCTGATGCGTGTCCTCGCCTTACCTCACATGATGTTTCTGGCTGCAGCCCTAAAAACACCTGGGTTTTCACTAAATTTGCACGTTTGGGGTGATCTAAAGTAAAACACAGTCCATGTGGCTTAAGTGAGACAGGCCGGGCTGTCCACAGCCGGGCGTGGCTGCTGGAGCCCATCGGCGGCACGGTCCGCGCAGCGGCGTGTGTGCTGTGTGGAGTGTGTCTCAGCAGCGCCACCGTAAAAGTGGATGTGCCGCTCACTCCGTTCCCGGGGCTCTGTGGTACCCCGGCCCGCGGCAGGCATTCGGGTGCCCGGTGCTGGCAGCTGCTCCTGTTGGCGGTTCTTTTCTTTTTTTTTTTTAAAGATTTTATTTATTTATGCACACAAGAGCTGGGGTACAAGCCAGAGTCCAGGGATGTCAGAGGATTCACCAGAGACAGAGCGGGGAACAGAACAGGCAGACTGACGGAAACACACAGCTGAGGGGAGCAGCCGGGAGGCAGGAGAGGTCTGCTGCGCCTTGTGGGCCCCCTGGCCGGCAGCAGGGATTGAACTCGTGCTGCAGTGGCTGTGCTTTGCTTCATAGTGCGCCGCTTAACCCGCTGCGCCGCCAGGGAGGCCCCGGTCGGCAGTTCTGCGCCTGCTTGTGGCGAGGGCCGCTGCGCCTTGCACCCCCGTGGACGGCGTGGAGAACGTCGCTCACACGCTGCTCGCCTTGCGGTTGAGGCGTCTGCGGGTCTCTGCTGTCTCAAAGCCGAGTCGCCTGTCAAGTTGGGGAGTTCTTTCTAGACCTCGGGTACCAGTCCTCGTCGGGGTGCAGCGTGCAAGTGCCTCCGCCATCCCCAGTTAGCGCCTCGCGTCCTCCTCTTTGGGCCGGCTTCTCCCAGGGTTCCACTGTGTTTGCTCCTGTGCCTCAGTGCCTGACACAGCAGCTGGCAGAAAAGACATGTTCAGTGAATTTGGTGGATGGAAGAATGAGTTTCCTCTTCCTACGGACTGGCAACATCTTCCCCCCGAGGTAATAAAAATATACAGAATAAACTTGATTAGGTCGTTCATCTGATGAGACCTCTCCCTGCACTTACCTCGTCAGAACAGTCTCTAAGGCAGCAGGTCCGTCGAGAGCCCTCACATCGCACGTTTGCCTGTGCACGTTAAAAATGCAAGTAACTTCTGCCGCACGCGTTTGCAGAGTCTGTTCCCTCTGGCTAAAACACTTTGCTTCCCGCTCTTTGCCGGGCCAACTCCTTGCTTTTATTTATTTCTTAGCCCGGACATTGCTGCATTCACTGTAGGCCCTGGGCGGCAGGGGCGGGAAGTGCCTGTCTGCCCCGCCCCGCTCCAGTTAGATGTGGGTGCCTGTTCCGTGCTGGCGCAGCAGCCCCGCTCTGCCTCGCAGAACTTCTGCTGTGTGTGTATGTCCGGTGTTTTTCACCCCACCAGGCTGTAAGCCAGTGCGCTTGGAACACTCTTGTTCCTTTATCCCTTAAAAGAATTTCAAGAACACTAGGTACCCTCTCATGTATGTATTTCAAACTTAGATTTATAATTTTTTATCATAAATTTAAATCATTTCAAAGGTATAATTTCCAGTGTACTGTAAAACTTGACATTTTAAAGTAAAACTTTTTATCACTCCTTTAAATGTACCCTGTCGACTCTAAATATACATTTGATACCACCTTTTGTTAGAAAAAAGCTCTGAAAATACTTTTTTATAGTCATAAACTTCACAGCCTTTCTTTTCCTCCTTGAACTTTTACCTCCCCACATCATATGCTGTCTTTTGTTGCCAGTCTTTTGTTGCTCAACCTGTCATACTTCTATGTAGGTATGCAAGCTGAAATTTCATTTTTAAAAATTTTATTTTTAAAAAATTTCCAGTAATTATGAAAAGACTAATTTGTTCTCTTTTGATTTATTTGTTGAGTTCTGTGTTGCTTACCTTTCCAGTGTTTTTAGTTTACATCACTTGAAATAAAAACACATCACGTTCTTTGGACAACCTCAATGGTGGGTAGGTTTTTTTCCTCCCTAACTAGTTCGTGTGCAGATGAGTGGCTGTTAACTTTTTTTCTAGACAATGACAGGTCTCAGTATCAGCTACATTCTTCATCTTCATTTCTGACGACATAAGATCTGAGAAGCCTCATTTACAGCACTAAGTCGGCAGAATGGAAGGAGTTTTGCTCCAGCACTGCCACGCCGCTCGGTCTTTGAACTTAGAGTGACAGACCAGAACTGTCATCAGGGCGTTTCAAGTGTGTCAGGTGACGACTCAGTTAACCCTCCACTGAACGTGTTGCACGGAAAACACTGGGTCCTCTTGATCTGTGACAGGTGTCGCCCTCCTGACCCGGGAGTCGTCCTCGCTCGCTTCCCAGGGCCATGTCCAGGAGGGTGCAGGGAAGGCAGAGCAGCCGGGAGACGCACGTCAGGCGTGTCCGCGGCCGTGGCAGTGAGGCCCATCTGGAGGGGGTTTCTGTAAAGAGGGTGCACCGCCGCCCCTTGCAGCTTGCCGATGCTGCCCCAGGGGCCGGCCTGTGACGGGGTGTCTGTTCCCACTTGCTCCGGGCCGGCGGACAGCTGTGGGGTTATTTTCCAGCCAGTTTCTTCAACTGAAGGTGTCTAGTAAGGACTCAGTGATTGTTTTTTTGCTGATACTGAGTCCACAGGAAAACGTTTTATGTGAAATTTGACTCCAAATTGTTTAACCTTTTCAGTTGCCTTTGAAGAGATATAAAAGGGAAAATTTTCATTCCTGAATTGTATTATATGCTATGAAGTTGATTTTTACTTTTCAAGAATGTGAATAGAAAAATGTTTGACTCAGAAGCTGATTGCTAACTTCACAGCGTTGCCTCTCTTCCTAAATTCCTGCTCCCCGTTTTCCTTGTTATATCATTTCAGGGAACTGTTTTCCACTAACAAGGTCTGTTTCAATTCTTCCCTAAAACAGTGTTCAGTCGAGGTACTTTTAATACTAATGGGATGTTCATAAGATTGGCAAATCACTCGGCGTTTGTTTTCTTCGGGGTGGGGGAGGTTTGGGGGTACCTGGCAGAAACCGTGAGCACGTCACACCTCTGGGGTAGCAGAGGCCTGTGTGCACCCGCATAAGGTGGTTTATTGTTGCTGAGAATAAGGACTGCAGGTTGGCAGCTTCATCTCTCGTTAATGTGCAGATTCTTAACGCTCAGTACCCTGCAGGTTTCTGTTTTCTGCAGAAAATCTAATACAGATTGTCGGTTGCCTCTTAAAATGCTACACTTCTCCAGGAAACCTTATCTTTGATATAGCATCTGGTTTTCTGTGAAGTCATAATTTTGAATCAGAATTTCCAGCTGTGGCATCTAGTTTTATGGAGCCCGAATTGAGAATCAAAAACTAGGTTATGTATTTAAATATCAGAAGTGAATGTTATCTTTCTTTTTATAAAACAGTATGGCAATTGTGCTTAAGTATTTCCAATTTGCAGAGTTATTGTTCATGATTTGCTCCAAGAGAAACAAGGCTGGGTAACAGCTGAGCAGCTTTGAGTGAGGAGGTTGCAGTGACGCTGCAGCCAGGTGCTGTGACCCCGCGGTGCCTGCGCAGTGCGGGGAAGAATCTCCGCGCGTCAGAGCCGAGAGGAGCCTGGGCTCGTCGACTCTGCCTCGCATCGCTTTCCGGATGAGGCCCCGGAGCCTCGCCCTGCCCTGTGTGTGGAGAGGCACGAGGAGCTGCCGTCAGTGGCGCAGGGAGAACGCGCCGTCCGCTACTCTAGACGCCCGTCCCGAGGGGCCAGCAGGGCTGGCAAGGGGGCTCTGTTTGTTGCAGGCTCCGTGTGCCTGGGCAGGCCTGGGGGCGAACCCTTCCTGCCTGGGGAACAGTGGCCGCGAATGTCAAGACTTAAGAATGTTTGCAGCTTTTACCTCTTAATTCCTCTTTTAAGACTTTATCAGAAGCAATTACAAGCCAGATGTAGCTTTAGTATTCAAAAATGCCCTGGTATAGTTTAGCAAAAAGATGTTCATTACAGTATAATTTATCCTTGGAAAATAAGACACAGCCTACTTGTCTAATGAAAGAGACACAGTCAAATTATGGCAAAGTTAAGCAGTTATATGTTACCTAGTCATTAAAGTAATTTTTAGAAGAATTGTTAACTCTGTGGGAAGTGCTTATGTTGTTGATTAAAACGAGTGGAACACGGAATTGTACATATAACATGGTTTCAGTGATCTGAAGGCAAAGTAGATATCAAGTGGGTAATACTTTAAAGTAGTCAGTTTATTTCTAGGTCATGATATTCTAGGTTGGGTTTTATTTTATTCTTTATATTGTATATTTCACAAACTCTCCACCATAAGCAGAGAATATGGTTATCAAAAAATTTTTAAATGTAGTTGAAGATGCAAATTTTTTTGTAATAGAAAAAAGAATATTCACTTTAAGCTCCCTTGAGGATAGGCTCTTATGTACGTGCACTGGACACTGGCCGTGGTCTGCTGGCCACACACCTCCGCCCTCTCGGCCAGGGTCCTCCTACGGGGGCCAGTGGCCCATCTGGACTGAGGGCAGCGGCGTGAAATCCAGGAGCAACTGCTGTTTTAACCAGCGGTCATTTTATCTGGAAAAAAATTGAGCTGAAAAGCCATTTCCCCCTTGAACGAACGTTCTGTTGCTCTTTCGCCGAGCGGGCGTTTGGAGTGTGTTCTGGTTAGCTCTTCTGACTTGAAGGTCACGTTCTGCTGTGGGACTGTCATAAATCTGCTCGCCAGAGAATCTGTTGCGTAGGTAGCTCGACGCAGCTCCTGCTCTCACCTGGCTCAGGTTTAATGATTAAATTGGCTTCTCTGTGAAGGCACAAGCGCTGGGGGGAAGCTGCCAGCGCAGCGCCACGCCCGGAAGCCGCCGAGAGCGGGGCCTGCGGGCCGTGCCGTGTGGCTGCGCCCGCCGCGGTTGCCACAGGGCTGGCAGAAGGTGAGCTTCTCCAGAACACTCTGGTTTCCTCTGCTCTCAGAATTCTTTGAGAAATCTATGAGTATTTTGAAGCCCTCAATTCTGCTTTATAATTTCAAATTAATAACTTCTTACTACTGTAATTTCATACGTTTTATACTACCCCCTAGGAAAAAAAACAGTATTTACTTACTTCAAATTTCTTATATTGATTTCAGTTGGTCTCATTCCACATTACAATTATGGCTTTCCATTCCACAAGGTATGGCTCAGAGTTGTGTTTCAAATTTGAAATGGGTTGTGCACTAATAAAGCTACTGTTTTTAATTTAAAAGATCTTTTAAGGAAAGTTAGTTAGGAGCTGGGATACATTTTTTAAATGTTTGTGTTAGGTAAACTTGTGAGCGCCTCAGATTATTGTCCCCTGTTAAAAAGCAGCATCTTGCTCTTTGCTTGCTCTTTGGCCCGGTTGCTACTTGGTCCCCTCCGCCGTGGCGGGGTCTGAAGCTGGAGCACGGGTCTGAGTAAGCCGCTTGTCTTGCAAGCCCAGCCCCGTGAAGTGGGCGGGGGCACCCTGCCCAGGGGCCGCCAGGGAAGGGGCCTCGCCCTCCTGGGCTGTGGCTTCTCCTGTCTGTGGGCTTTTGTTTTTGTTTTTACCACGTGAACTGCTTTGCAGTTTGCTGATACTGTGGAGAGCTGGCTTGTACCGCAGGGGCCAGCCCTCAGGCCGGTGCTCTCCCGCTGCTGTGCTGACTCCAGAGCCTGGCGCCGGACTGGGCGCTTCCCACAGGAGTCCGCGCCAGCCCCCGGGTGTCACGCACCGGCTCTTCGGCGACACCGGAGTCCTTGATTGGGACTGGGCCGAGGACACGAGGTGCGCGCGTCCTTCCCAGGGACGCACAGACTCTGCTGTCCTCATGCCGGGGTTCAAGACACACGCCCGTTGTCTAGGGCACACAGAGCAGCGGGGTACCCTGGATTGTTCTGGCAGTTACCTTGTTATTCCGGGGTTAGTATTGTTACTGGGATTATTATTCAGTATTGCAAAGGAGCAAGAGACTCACTTCAAATCCGTTTGCTTCCCTCCTGCCTTCCCTCCCCCGGAGGGCCCCCAAAGAAAAAATTACTCAACAAAAACCCCCACAAATGTGCAGGTCAGTGGAATACATGTATGCGTGAGTGGCATGTGAGTGCTCAGTGGCAGACGCTGTGCTCTGAGTTTGTGTGGGAGAAGAATTCCCCTTCCAGAGAGCGGCCAGATCAGACTTTCCTGGCTGATACTGTCAAAACCCTGTGCGACTCTTTCAGCAGGTGGGAAGTGCGACGCTGTTAGCTTCCGGTGGCTCCTGCTGCCCTTCTCGGGATGCCCGCACACCTCCAGGCACCTGCCAGGCGCGTCGCCCCCGCGCAGCCTCCTGCTCAGAGGGAGCAGTGAGTCTTGGCACAGCGGGCACGGAGCGTGGCAGTGTCGCCGGGATGACCGACGGCCGGCTCTGAGGCCCCGTGGGCACGCTGTGTTGGCAGGCCCGACAGATTCTAACGTGAGGGGCAGTACGGACCGTCGTCGAGAGCGAAGGCTCCGCAGCCAGACTGACCGCGCTTCAATCCCGTCGTGCTGCGTGTCAGCCCATTCTCACGCCGTGCGGCGTCTCAGGCTCCTGGCTGCAAAGCACGGCCAGCCTGCCTGCCTGCGGCATCCCGGCCTCGGCGCGCAGCCGGCTCGTGAGGCGCAGGTCCGCGCTCTGCGGTGTTTTGAAGTGAGTCCGGAGACAAAGCCGCGCTGGTGGTCCGGGCCGCGGCAGCTGATGCCGGAGAGCTGGGCTCCTCCCGAGTTCTTTGCTCCCTGCTTTTCCTGCGTGCCGGCGATCATAGATATTTGAGACTCTGGAAACCTGTGGATCTTGTCCAGTAATCCTGGGAATTCAGCTTGAGACTGAGAGCGAAACCAGAGGTCACGCTGACCCCAACCCACACCAGGGAGCCCTTCCTGGAAGACCGGGGCGGTGGCGGGAGCCCGCGGAGTGCGCAGGGGGTCTGAGCAGCCGTCCTCGCGCAGCGCGGCCCTCAGAAGCTGGCTGCCACGCCGGTTCCGTGAAATTCACTTCTGCTTCAAGCAGTGAGAAGTCAGCCCCCGCGCCCGCCAGGCGCCGTCACCCTCTCACACGTGGCCGTCTGTCTTGGCCGTGGAGGCTGCAGCCCTGAGCCGACGCCCGGCCCTGCTTCCCACACGCGGCCGCGCGCCCGCCCCAGCACGTTTTTAGGGCTTGCAGAAGCGAGTCTCCTGCATGACACCATGGCTGTAATGTGCCTGTTGGTCACTGTCTGAGATTCCGGGCCCTGCACGCTCGTTACAGAGCGCAGGGAGCTGTGAGGTGAGCCCCAGCGCCTCGCACAGTGGTGCAGGCCGGCAGCACGGCGAGGGGCATGCTGCAGAGCTCTGGCACTAGCGTGCACCCAGCCTCGGCTCCCCGCCCTTCCAGGAGGCCCAGCCATCTCGCCGGGTGGCGTGCAGATAGGGGCCTGCAGATAGGGGCCTGCAGAGGCATCTCCAAGGGTGAGGCCAGTGGGCGGAGGGGGAGGGCTGGATCTGGGCCTGTTTCCGAGGTGACTCTTCAGAGGGGTCAGGAAGACTTGTGGGAGTTCAGCTGGCAGGGGTCGATGGGAGGCAGGACCTCTGAGGGGCTTGGCCCGGACGCCCTGGTGCTCTTCCTGCTGGCTGGTCGCCGCCGCCTAGGAGGAGCATGGTTGCTGAGTTACCCTGAACCCCTTCCTGAGCTGGGGGTTGTCAGGCCAGGGGAGGCCGCGGCAGGCCTTGGATGCGGTTTCGCTTTGCTGCCTGGCCTCTCCCGCCCTTTCCCGCGGGGGCTCTGCTGAAGAGGGCGGCGTCCTTCCCTTATGTGGCAGTGGGCAGACCTTCGCCTCTCAGGTCTTCCCGTGTAAACTGAAGCTCTTACGTGACCGCTCTACTCTCCGTGGGGTCTAAAGCATAGCAGAGAGCTGGCTCCTGAACGTGCATGACAGAGATCTTGATGATAGTGAGTTGTTTAAGCGGTGAGTTCAGCGCGGGCTCCACAGACAGACAGCACAGCCGTGGTCAAGGCTGTTCCTCCCCATCCCCCGTGCGGACGGAGACCCGGCCCTTCAGGAGGGGCTGTGCGGGGAGGACAGCCCGAGCTCTTCACGTGAGGAGACCGAGCTCCCCTGGAAAACGCGCACACGTGTCAGTTTACTCACCAGATTATTTTACCTAAAAAGGAGTTTTACAATGTGTTTTCCTATTTTAAAATTCAGACTTGGGTGAGGGTAGCTGGAGCTAGACCTGGAGTGACATACACGGTTACCATTTACTTTTGGCACCAAGACATACAATTTAAAAATGAGGGCGAGGGAGGGTGAGAGGCGGAGTGGAGCTGTCATCGTCCGTCACGGCGTCTAGCAGGCTGGCTGACGCAGCGCCCTCCGTGGGCACAGCGCTGGTCACCCGCTGGCCGCCCCGGCCCCGCCGAGAGGGCTGTTCCCTGCACACCCCCGGGGGCGCGCCGTCTGACTGACGCCCAGGCACGAGTGACACCGCCGCGCCGGTGCCGGTAGCGCCTGTGTTGGATCGGCGCAGCCCCGCAGAGACCCCTCCCCGCGCGCCGCGGTTCTCGGCCCCCCCACGCGCTGCGCGCAGCAGAGGCCTCTGCGGAGCTGGCGGACAGGGCCGGGCGAGACTGCCCAGGCCTGCCTGGGACCGACCCAGGCCCCCTCCTCCCGTTTCCAAGGTCAGGGAGCATCCCCCTGTTTAGTCCCCCGTGTCCTTCCCTTGCCCTGACCGCATGGCCTCTGTAGGGCTTTTCATGGCCTCGTGCGGTTCAGGGCTCCAGCTCCCGGGCTCTGCCCTGTCACGTGGAGCCGGGGAGAGGGGGCCTGGGCGCGCTGCAGGCCTGCTGCCGGTGCCCCGCACGGTGGTCCTCAGCCGCACGGCGTGTCCTCAGCGTGCCCGTTTGCTCCAGGGGCCTCTCGAGTGTGGCCAAGCGTGGACAGGTCTCCGTTTGTCATCTCCAGCGCGTCTGAGCCTCGCAGATTAGCCATGGTTGTGCAGAGCGAGCGAGGCCTGTGCAGGGAGGGCGTGAGCCACCGCGCAGGGGCACGCCAGGGTAAAGGCCAGCCTCTTCCCCTGAAAATGAAGCGCGGGTACCCACAAAGCTTGATGTGAAATGTCTCTTGAAAATAAACTCTAGTGTCCGGTCAAGTGCAAGAGGCCACAGGAGCCAGGGAGTGGCCCTGGAACAGCCCCGTCCCTGAGTGAGCCAGGCCCTGCGGCGAGGGCAGCACCGGGCTTCAGGGGCCCGCGCACGGCCGCCCGGGCGGCGCCCTCGGCG
This sequence comes from Galemys pyrenaicus, assembly GCA_019455555.1. NCBI lineage: Eukaryota > Metazoa > Chordata > Mammalia > Eulipotyphla > Talpidae > Galemys > Galemys pyrenaicus. Next base: position 884,871 of record JAGFMF010012216.1, read on the forward strand.
CAGGGGGCACCTCGCGCTCCTGCACCCGCGCGCCAGCTTCGCAGACGAGGCTGTCCGCCCCATGTCAGGCTCTGCCTGCCGGGTGACACCCTGTGGACGTCACCTTGGGTGGCTTTAGCAGGTGCAGGGGAGAGGACGGCTGTCAACCTGGCGACCTTTCTGCGAGAGCGGGAAAGGCACGGAGGCACAGCGCTCGCGAGTGGCTGCAGCGCCATGAGCCTCTGACATGGGGTCTGTGGCTCCCACGAGCCTGCGGCCCGTCAGGTCACAGAGGGGCGCCTGCGAGAAGGCCTCTGAGCTGTGTCTCCACCCCACGCCCTGTTGCGGATGTGTCGAGAAGTCGTTAGCTATCGAGATTGTTTTTAAGCCACAAAACATTATTTTCTGGTAATGCTTTAGAACAGATTGAGATTTCTATCATTGTTGATTACCGTAATTTGAATTAAAAGTGAAAGCCAGTTCACTGACACATAATATGCTTGGTTTAATTTGGGTCTAATTGCTAGAGTGCAGCCTGCAGTGAAGTTTGTAAGATGTGTCAGATTCAAATATCTGGATAAAAATCCTTGATTCCTGCCTCCCTCCACTTTTTCCCCATGTGGAATAGTTTTTGGAACTACCAAGGTGAACACTCTGGCATCTAGTACAGTGGGAGCCGTTTCCCGCTTATCTCATCTGTCCCGTTTTGCATTTCATTGCATGGACCAAGACGGCAGCAGTTTCCTAAGTGCTCGGGAAGTTTTCCCCTTGTAGGACTGAAATTAGCCATGGACAGTGCAGGGAGGAAATGCCTGTGTCTTTTCCCCAAAATGGGGTTGCTTGGAGGATGAAGCCGGGGCCCCCAGCTGTGCCTCGGCTCGGAGCAGCACTCTCGGGGCCCTTGAGGGACCTTGTCCCAATGCAGCACACACGATCCCCAGTTACCCCAAAATCTGCAGTGAGCACTCAGGCTGTTTTGTTTTCATCTCGTTTTTCAGAGAAGTCCAAACTGGGTCGCTTGTAAAGAATATAATGGAAACAGTGTGGCCTGACCTTTAAAATGATCCATTATGCAGAGAAAAACCTGAAGGTATAAAATTTAAGTCTCATGAAATCAGATTAAATTCGGTAGTCCACAGATTTCATCAAAACCCATATTTTATAAGCCTTAAAAACTTGGATGTCTTAAAAACGCTGTGGAGTCAGCCTGCCTCCCCTGCCGCTGGCGCTTGCCCTGGGGTCTCGGAGAGCCGCCCTGTGCTCCCGGCCAGGATCCGACCTCGGAGCCGAGCACACTTGGCCTCCGGTGATGGCAGGACCCGCTGTGCCTCCAGCCCGGGGCGGGCGCTGAGGCCTGAGTCACCGCTGATGGAGCTTCACTTTAAGGCAATGAGGGGGGAGAGCTGTGGGTTTGTTTCCCAGGGAGAAAAAAGTGAGTTCCCCGTGAGTGTTCAAGTATTTGCTTTCTTTTTCTGCCCACACTTAGAATCTACAAATTCTGCTTGAATGCTGCATGTTTCACTTTCTTTCTTAGGAAAAATTTGCACAGGATGTATCTATCCCTGAGCAGATCCTTTCCAACGAAGCGTTTCTGCACACCAGCGCGTCAGTTAAACATGTATTTGATTAATTATCATGAAGAGTGCCACCTTGAGTTAAAGCAATCCCGCTCTGTGGTAAAATTCTTTCTGTTCAAAAGAAGGTCCTTATTTCTAAGAGTAGAGTTCTGATTTTAATTAAATAAAGGCATTTTATGCAATTTTTTCCCCAAAGCTGAAGATTAATTTGTATGGTTACAAGGGATATAAATCTCTAGATTGCTTTAAAACAAAGATTTTTGTTCAGTAAAGAGTTGACAGCTCCCTTTAAGAGAAGCTATTACTTAATTTTACTTTCCTAAGTTTAAACACATAAAAATATTTGTAATGATACCCCAAAGGCATCATAAAAATGTAAAATAATTATACTCTAAAATACCTAAAATTACAGGAAATAGACCCCATTAAAAAAACGAACCAGGGCTCAGGGCTGGGAGCTCTGGGTGTGACATACTTTAGAGTCAGAAGCTCCTTGTCAGGAGGCTTTTTAATCGTGAAAAACATTTTCTGTTGCCAGTCGCACAGACTTCAGATATGTTCCTTCTGCTGGGGAACGGTTCCTTACAGAAGTTTCCACGCTGTGAGCTGGCATTGCCGGTGGTGCCTTGGTCTTCCTAGACACGCTTCCGTCTGTCTCTGGAACGAAGCGGACGCACCACCCAGCCTCGGCCTGCACCGTTTGCAGGGAAGAGTCTCACGAGCCCACAGCCTCTTCTCTGGGCAGCTTTGAACAACGGCGACGTAAATGTTTTCCAGTGTTTTACTTACCCCAGATACACTTCCTCTTTCAGGAGATAAGGTTAGCTGAAAAATTATTCCCAGGTTAAGGGTTTATCGGCTTTAGGAACGTGGTGCAGCATCCATGGCAGAGCCGTTGAGGAAGGCCCAGCTTTCCAAGCGAGGGAACCGGCGCTCTCCCGTCTCCCCTTCAGCATCAGGCGTCCCCTCCCCTGCTGTTTCCACTTGCACGCATTTTAATTGGATCTTATGTAGTAAAGTGTCTTCGTTTTATTAGGAAAAGTGAAATTAAATTTGTATCGTGCTCAGGCCGAAATTTTGAAAGAAACGGTGTTTGGTGTGTAGCACGAATGCAGCCGGGACGCCCATAGCTGAGAGCGTGCCTGAGCCAGGAATGCTTTGCATTAAATGAGTTTATATTTTGAGAGCAAAACAGGGGAAGGAAAGCTGCTTTCCCTCTTTTTTTTTTTCCAAGAGACAAGAAAATTAAGTTGAGTGCAGTATTGAAAGTGCTGTAAGCTGAATGTTTGAGTAACAAAAGTAAACACTGGTTATTGCAAATGTACATTTGGGCCAATTTACTTTTATCTTTCAGGCGAAACATTTCCCACAGTTTTTGCGGGTTTTTATTTAAGTTGGGAAAACTTTGGAAGTTTGTGTGAAAGTATAAATAAGTTTGGGAAAGTCATGATTAGAGTTTGATAATAAACATGCAAAAGCAAATTGGGAAACTCTATTAAAGTCAGATGTAACATTTAATAATGTTTTCTCTAAAAACTCATTTTTCAGAGAGAGGAATGGTGATTTATGTGGACGTGGAACAAAAACTTCGGCTGTAATTGAGAATTAGGGTTAAATATGAATTCGACACAAATGGGGTTTTTTCCTTCGTGATCATCCTGGGCGTCCCCTAGAATGCCGCTTTCCAATTATGGGCACAGAAATGACATGTATTTATAGATTCCATTAAAAAACAAAACACATACCCATTTACCAAGAAAGTTTTAACTGTTTTTTAAAGACTAAGCATTAGATTTGAACATAGAGCAAGCTTTTTAATTTTGCAAGGAGGAAAAAATAGTTGCTCTGATTATTGAAGTGTTCTGCAACTTAAAGCTAATCAAAAGTAAGATTTTAAATCCTTAATCTGGAATTTGTTCTAACCTCATTGTTATAGGATGAAGCCCCCCAACTGCAAGCTGGCATTTCCTTGTCAGCTGCTTCTGCCATGTTCTGGGGAAGCGTCCGCTTTCTGGTGTTGGGGTGACCGCAGTGTCCGGTGCTGCCTCAGGCGCTTGGGAAGCGGTGGCCCAACCAGCCGACTGGCAGATGCGCCTCTGGCACCGCAGGATTTTCTTGAAGACAGTGAAGCTTTACTTTCTTTCCTTCATGAGTGTCCCTTACACGTGTGTTACGTTTTGGTGATTTTTATTTCTCCCGAATTGGTGATTGCGCTGAAATTTGTTGCTTTATAAGAATGGAAATTTCTTTATGTGTGGTGTTTCAAATACTCTAGGATCTGAAAAATTGTTAAAAGGGACTTGAATTGTGTACACTATTTTTACCTTCAAAGTTTTCAAACTGATTTCTGAATATGAAATTCAGATACAGAACTTAAAAAAATTTATGTCTAAGTAAACACTAAATCTTAAAGTTAAAATGAAAAGATAAAATTTGATTCTCAACATCCAAACCTGTAATATGCAGCTCAGGATGTAACCATTATTTTTCTAGCTTTTTTACGCGCACATTTTTCTATAGCAGATGTTGTACTATGAGCTACTTTGTGCCATTTTGAAAACGGAAACATTTCTGTCTTTATCAGGTCAGTTCTCATTTTATAAATCTTAGCAGTTAATAATTTTCTATAGTCCAAGAAATTACTCAATTTTACATTTTTGTTTTTTCAAGCAGAGGGTATTAGAATGTTTTGTAAGTCACTCCTTGACATACGTTCTCTGCCCTTTTCTTGCATGTATACAGAAGTACTTTAACTTTCATGCCTTATTTACTCCAAAGACTGTGATGAGGGAAAGGAACCAGTATTTTTTTGAGCGCAGGGAATAATGAAACGAGACCCTGGGTTGTACGAGGAATGTGAACATTTATACTGCCGGCCGCGGCTGCTCGCTCCGCGTTGCGTCCCCAGTCACTCACTTGAAAGATGGCTTCAGATGCCAGCGGCGGCTGTTACCAGGCCCCTTTCTCGGAGCCGCCTGATAAAGTGCACACTGACCCCTCACTCTTGGTTTTTCTAAAAGAGAAAAAGTCTGTTTCCATAGAGCAGAACTCTCGTGCTTTTGGGTTCGAATGCTCCCGAGCTATGTTTCCTGTCGAATGTGAGTTACTGGCGTCTGTCACGCAGTTGGATACACGTGCGGAATATCTGCTCTTCCTTTGTGCCACCCACAGCTGATGTTGCTCTTCTCTGCTGATGTGAAGCAGAAACTGGACAAGGTAGCAGTTTTGATGATGAGATTAGAGGTAGCCAGGCTGACTGTCTCCTGGCTTTTAGAGAACCTTATAAGCTCCGGGCCACCCCCGCCCCTTGTTTAGATATTACTTGCTCTTTTGAGTTTCAGATTACAGGAGCAATTGATCTGCATGACCTATCTTAAGAACTTTAACTTTGCAGTGGAAACTTAAACCAAATGTATGTCCTCAAGAGACAAATCATCTTAAACCAGGCTGTTGTCATTTTGATGTACTGTACCGGCGGCGGCGGGAGAACTGTGGTGGAGAGCGCCACCTTGTGGCCGGAACTGTACTCGCCGTGCTGGTGGGAGACTCGGGGAACTGGACTGCGCTGGTCTCCATGAAACTGGCCCCTGGCTGGGCTTGCCTCGCCTCGCAAATCGTGAGGCTTTCCGTGGTTCCTGGCCAGTTATCTGCCTTTCCCCCTTCGGCCGGTGTTTGTTCTGGTCTTTGTCGTCTTCACAAAGGCTTTTTCCTTTTGGCGGATGTTTTAGCTGCTGAAGATCGCTTTAAAGCATGCCACTAGGGCATCCGTCAGTCTGAGGGCCCGAGTGTTTTGAGCTGAGGTGAGGACTGCCTCTGGCAGGGCCTGTCGCTGACCGCGGCTGTCAGCGCTTGTCCTCGTAGCTCCCCTCTTGTCGCTGCTTGTTGGAGACGGTGTTGTGCTCGCAAAAACTGCACGAGAGAATTCCGTGTTAAAGAAAGCCCTTCCCTGTGCCTGCTCAGGCCCAGCTGTTCTCGACACGCCTCTGAGAGTGGGCAGCTCGTGACCGGCCGTGGCCCTCCCTCCCAGACCCCTCTTGCGCCCGGACCGGGCTTTGGGACCCAAATGACACGACTCCGTCCTGTTTGCACATAGGGTTTCATTTTTAAAGTCTTTCCGTTTTTCACCAGAAAAGGGAGTAAACGCACTTGTGGGTGTGGCGCGTGCCCCGTGGACTATAGACGTGCTGCTTAGTGTTTTCTCCAGCAGGGAGCCGGAGGACTCTGGGCCAGCGCTTTTGGAGAGGCTGATAACGGAAGTAGCTGCTTTGTTTCAGCGAGCTGGGTCTGTGGGAGGCTGGAGGCCTGCGTGAAACTGCTTTGACTCTTCGCTGAGCTTTGTTCTCAGAGAGCCCCTCTTTGGAGGTGGGGAGTGAAGGATTTAAAAATAGTCTGGGCTCCTTTAGAGTGTGGGCCTTGGCTTTCCGACAGTGGGGCTGGTTTGACCTTGAACGAGTCACTTAATGGGTCTGTGCCTCAGTTTCCTCATCTGCTTCCTGATTTGTTATGAGAATTAAAAGATGGGGCTTCCCTGGCGGCGCAAGGGGTCGAGCATCGCACGGTGAAGCGTCCGCAGCCGCTGCAGTGTGGGTTCGATCCCTGGCCAGGGAGCTGACCCACAGGGCGCAGCAGACCTCTCCTGCCTCCCCGCTGCTCCCCTCAGCAGTGTGTGTCAGTCTGCCTGCCTATTCTGCTCCCCACTCTGTCTCTGGTGAATCCTCTCAGTCTTCGCACCTCTGGTCGGTACCCCAGCTCTCATGTGCATAAATAAATAAAGGATCCACGCAGCCTAATCTTTAGCGCGGTGCCTCCCGCAGTAACACGGACATCGGGAGTCACGATGGGACAGCCACGCCTGGGGCTTCTCCCCCGTGGTCTCCCTTTGCCACCTGCTGCAGGCAGATGTGCAGCGGCATGCGCGGGCCTCCCCAGCCGCAGGCCTGGGCTCTGCTTCCTCCCCCTGCCTCTTGGTGTGACCGTGGTGCAGGCCCCTCGGGCTGCAGGGGTGCTCTGGGAGGGAGGCGGGGTGTTCGCAGAACTCCTGTTCCCGCCTGTCTGTGTGTGCTTGTCTGCTTGTTTGCTGAGCAGCGTTTCACGGCCAGAGCTCCTGCCCCGAGCCCAGTCGGCCAAGGGCCTCAAGCCCAGCACCGTGGCACGAAGGTCTTCGTGACTGCGAGGTGCGCTCTCCGCGGGGAGAGGTCGGACACGCGGCGTTTGCGGGTCTCAGAGGCAGCTGTGACCCACAGAGCGGTCAAGAACGCTACTTGAGAGGCTCGTGGTTATCTCTGAAGGTCACTTAAGAAGTGGAACGTATCATCCCTCCTCTTTGACTTTTACACTATTTTTTTTTTTTTAAGACTGGAATTATTTCAAAGATAGAGTTGAGATTTTGGTTTGAGGAACTCGGTGTCAGGGAATGTTTCCCTTTGTCCCCTCTTGTCCGTCTCTGAAGAGCAGTAAGAGCTGGGACAGGTGGGGCACTTGGCCTCGGGAGCAGCCCCTGGCTCCACATCCAGCACCATGGCTTCCTCGTGAGCCCCCCGTTTGTACGGGGTGGGGGGAGGGCTGTGCCAGCGGTCCCTGCCTCAAGGGCTAGAGGAGGGTGGCACCCTCTGGGCAGAGGCCCCACGTGCAGGGCGTGCAGCCCCCAGCAGCCAGCACCTTCGCCTCCACCGATGGTGCCTTTGTCACGTTTCCCCACAGCATCCGAATGTCTGCATGTTAATGGCCTATTGCAAGCTGTCAAGGTAATTAGTTTAGTGTCTAGTTTATGGACACCTATTGGCATTTGAGTGACTGTATTTCTGATTTTTATGGCCAGATTTTCCAAGGTCCAGCGGCTGAATTGCTCTAGGTCAGAAGCCCTTAACAGATAAGGATCCCAAGGCCATGGGTCCTTAGAACTGTGCTGGGGACTCGGGAAAGCAGAAAAGCAGTGAATAGAAGCCAGCCGGGTTTGGTCGTAAGGAAGCTGGTCAAACACTGGAGAGTTAGCATCTTGGGTTCTGCGCTGAAAGGATCTGCTGGTCCAGCTTTTGCGGCGTGCAGAGAAGTGAGACAGCAGGGGCTCAAGTCCTCGGAGGGCCTGGGGTCCAGTGCACCCGTGGCGGCCCTGCGTTCCTCCAGGGAGCGGAGGCTCTTGCGAGAAACTGGGGCACGAGGGAGGAGCCAGCCCCATGCCTGTCACTCAGGGGCTGCTGAAAGAGAAAGCAAGAGCAGCTCCTCGCGTCCCCTTATCAGACTCACTGCTGTCCCCCAACACCAATAGCACCTCTCTTGTGCGTCACTGTTGCTGAGGGGCTTCTGGGGGGCTGGGGTCGGGCCTCCCACCACCCCCACCATGTCTTCAGGGGTGCTGGCCGGAGTTCTGAGCCTCCTGCTTGGCTGGGACTGATGCATTTTCACCTCGGGACTGAGGGAGTGGGTGGCATTAGTCAGTGGGGCTCAAGTCAAACCTGCGGACAGGGTGCGAGGGAAGGAAGCGCCACCGAAGCATGGTCACGTGGCGGCCTTTGGCTGCATGACAGCTGAACAGCAAGCCTGCCCACTGGCTGAAGGGGAAAAAGAATGATTTTGTGTTGTAGGGAACTTTTTTACAATATGCCAGAGGGCCCTACTGGAGTCTCTTTAATCTCCCACAATGCTTGTTTATTGCAGGGGCAAATTATGCAAATCGGCGCTGAGTGTTTCATAATCAATCAGGCCTTTGTGGGAAGGGCCTGGGTGCCAACAAACAGAATTCTGACCCTCCTGGGGGAGGGGGCGCCGCCGGCAAGTCCCCTGCCGCTGAGATGGCAGAGGCCGCTGGCATCTTTGAACTCTTCCTGCAGGTCACATGCCAGCTCCTTCCAGAAGAACCCCATTGTTTTGTGCCAGGGTGTTTGCTTATCTCAGGTAGTTTCTGAAACACCAGGAAGGAGCAGCCAGCAGGACGGTCTGCGGGTAGGTGGGTATACGGTGCGGGTGCAGCCTGGCAGGTGGCAAATGGCCCCGCGCCCCTGTGTGCAGCCTGCGGAGAAGGGCCAGGACCGTCCACCTTCAGCTGCCCTTCAGTTCCCAGCCGAGAACTAGAGTCAGAGAGCTCAGCAGCCCTTGGGGAGAGCGTGATACTTCTGCATCGCGCTATTTTGCGCTATTTTGCGCCGTGTTTCTGCGGCTCTGGTGCTCATGTCGCCACCTAGTGGTGACGTGGAGCCTGGCGCCCGCTGACCGCTTAGGCTGACCTGACCTGACCCTCTAGGGACTCTGGCCAGCTCCCTCTGGAGCCTCAGCTCCTTGCGGGGGGCTGCCTGGACTGGCGTGGGCCGCTCCTGTTTGGTGTGTCCTTATCGGCATCACACAGCCATTTTTTTTAAATCAGTTTGCTTTCTGGTAGAAAATTTTACCGTCTGGATGGTTTTGGAAATCAGCCTTAGGAAAGTGGAGCCTCTTCAGCGGGAACTCAGTTTGCCTCCAGAGAGAGAACGTGACGGTTGGGGGAAGCCGGGCGTTGGAGGACGCGTCTGTGGTGGGCTTGGGTCCGCATCAGCCTCCTGAAGAAGCCGGGCCGGCCGGCCTGTGTGGCCCCCGTCTTGGTGCCTCGTCTTGTCGTCCTGTCGCCGCGAAGCACCTCAGCCTGCAGCTTTGGGCGCCTGCGCCGCGAGGCCTTCCTGCCGCACCTCTGCAGCGGCGGCCCCGGGAGCCCCGTGCTCCTGGGGCAGGGTCCCCGGGGCAGCCTGGTTCGGGGGCACGCTCCCATGTACTCTGGACCCCTTACGTGACATGTGTTACCCGTCTCCTCCTCTGTAAAATGGGTTAATGGGCCCGCCCGTGGGGTGTTGGGAGGAGTAAATGAGCCGGCGCAGCCTTTAGCTGGATTCCTGCTGCATGTGGTACTCTTGATGAAAGCTGGCTAGTGGCTCTTGCTGCTGCTGTTTCAAAACATTTACCGCCCCTCCCCCTTTGTAGTGAAGCCCGGGAGATGAAGCATCTTGCTCTCCATTTCAGTTGGCAAAGGTTAAGAGTAGAGGGGAGCTTATAAAAAACACCCCTTTCTTTGCAGCCTAATTTTGGAACCACCTGAAAGAGAAATACTGGAGTAGGAACATGAAAAAGCCAACGGAGAACCCTGCTTTAGAGCTGTGGCCAGACGTGGGGGGCCAGCACGCCCTCCCTCCTGGCTGGCGGGAAGCGATCCCCACGCAAACCCTCCCGGGCTCCAGGGCGGTCTCTGCTCCCTCGGGGAGGTGCTCCCTCGGGGAGGTGCGCTGCGTGAGGCAGGCCAGGCGTGCTGTCCAGAGTGGGGTGGCCCTCAGCAGGCCCGAGATCTCGGCCAGCTCCCTGAGTTCCTCACCACCGAAGTCCTGGCAGCCCTGATGCCCTGGGCCCCATGCAGAGCTCTGCGCCTGTCACCCCGCTCTGCCTGCACGCGTCCGGGCTCACCCTGGCCGTTGCCTTCATCTCGTTCAAACCCCGTTTCCAGCGGCTCCATGACCGGCACTCAGCGTGACCAGGTCCGCGGGCCCCCGGTTCCCTGCCCACTCCGTGGGCCTTCCCCTGCCCAGCCCTGCGGCCAGGTCCGTCTGAGCCTCCCACTGACCAGACGCCAGCGTGGCAGCCGCCGGGGCCCCTCCGCAGGAGCGTGCGGGCAAGCGCGCCTCCGGTCTCCGTGCGCCCCTCTCACGGGCCTCTCTCGCCCCTTTCTGTGTCCGTGCCGCTGAGGCGCTTTGAAGACAGTGAGCGCACTCGCCCGGAAACTCAGCTACAGTCCTGCGAAGGACCTCCCCTGGCGTGCGCTCAGCGAGAGTCGGCCGTTCTCCTCTGAGGTGTCTAAGTGCCTAGCTTTCTCCCCTCAGCCCAGTCATTCTAGTAAATTCACTGTCTCGAATTGGGCCACTGCTTCTATACCTTCTGGGAAACTGGTGACGAGGCTTTGAGGCGCGTGTGGGACTTCTGGATCCCGGCCCCACACGTGCCTTTCCGGCCTTGTGGTGTGTGCCTTGGACTGGCGGAGCTTCTCCAGACACCACAGGCCCGAGCAGGGGACTGCCGGCTGGGTGTCGTGTCCCCCACGCCCGCGGTCTGTGCCCGCTCGGCCTGGCAGTTGGGTCACCTGGGGGTGCTCCCGACTGGGGTTCGTGCTCTGCAGGGGAGACACAGGAGAGAGGCCTTAGCAAGGAGGCGGCTGCCTGGGACCAGAGGGGTGCCGGACACCCCGGCCCCAGACGTGCTTAGCTGCCCTGCCGTGGGCTTGCTCCCTTCCCGTGGCTGCTGGGACAAATGGCCACAAACGTGGGCCCTAAACAGTGAGAGTGAGTACCTTGCTGCAGTCCGGCAGGTCAGAAGTCCAACGTGGGGCTCCCTGGCTGACACCGAGGAGGTGGCGGGGCTGTGCTTGTCCCTGCACACCGGGGAGACTCTGGCTCCTCCAGCTTCTAGAGCTGCCCGCAGCCGTGGCTCCCTGTGCCCACCTCAGGGTCGGGCATCACGCTGCATCCCTCTCGTGTGCTGGGACCCTTGTGAGGCCTGGGGTCTGACTGACGCATCCCGCGTGACCGCTCATTAAAGTCAGCTCGTGAGCCGCCTTAACCCCACCTGCCCTCGTTCCTCCCTGCAGCGCGTCCCGGGCCCGGGGAGTCGGTTTGGACGGATTGGGAAAAGGGTGCGGCTGGGGTCTCCGCAGCAGGTGATCCTTTGGGAGCTGCTTCGTACCACTCTTCACTCAGCTTTCCCAGAGCATGCGAGGCTCTGCTCTGCACTAGTTTCTGGGAAAGGAGACCCCGCTTTCCTGTCTGTCAGTGCCACGGTGTGGTGAAAGGGGTGTGTGTTACCGTGGTGTCGCGGGGGACAGGTGCCAGGTAGTTTGTGTGGGCGTCCTGCAGGGACAGGCCTGGCTGTGCTGGGAGTCGGGGTGGGGCCGGAGGGCCGTGAGGAGCGGGGCGGCCTTGAAGGGGTCTGTGCCTGTGGGTTGGGAAGCGCCCGGGACGCAGCCTGCAGCCTGGGGCGTGTGGCAGCAGCGGAGGCCTCTGGGACTCGGAACCAAATCGTGAAGGGTCTTGTGTGCTGTGTGTGGACTTGAGCCCTGCTGGCTATGTCTAGAGCTCGCATGTGCCGTCCGCTGGCAGCCCCGCCCGCGGGGTCGCAGCTCAGTCCTCCAGGGCGCCCAAGCGCGGCCGCCCTCGCCCCCGCTCGCTTGGTGTGCGCTGGCCCTCCAGGAGGGCTGTGTAAAGCGGCTGTCGCTCCGCCAGCTCCAGGAGGCGACTGCGTGAGCACCTGCTCTGCACACCTCTGGGTTTCCAGCGCTTACACAGGAACAGGAGCATGAGGACAGAGCCGTGACCTCGTGGGAAGCCGCCCGGACGAACGCGGACAGCCGCGTGCACCGGCTGGACCGCCAGTCACGGAGCTTCTGAGAGGCTCACCTTCCTGGCCTGCCGATGAGCGCGCCCACGTGGGCTGCCAGGGAGAAGGAGCGTGGGCAGACTCTCCATCACCGTCTCTCCCCCGTCGGACGGCTGAGGGGTCTGTGGCCACATCCGTCTCCTCTTTGACTCACGCTCTCAGGGACGCCTGCGGGCACGTTCTGGCGGCCTGCGTCAGCAGTCTGGGCTCTCGAGACTTAACCGGGGCCCGCTGACCTGAGCCGGGTGCTGCTTCTGTGGTCAGCTCTGTTTTGGACCTTGACATAACGCTCATTCCACAGATACTCACTGGCCGCTTTCTGTGCTTCATGTGGAGCTGAAAATGGGGGCACGGGGCACAGCCCCCTTGCGTGCCCGCAGCCGCTGGCCAGGAGTGGCGGAGCAGAGTGGGTGCGGCCTGCGCAGGCCCTTTCAGGTTCCCAGCAAAGCGAAAATTAGCCTGAGTTGGCCTTGACAGAAAACTTTCCTGGAAAGATGAAAGCTCAGTGGACCCTCCAAGTCCGGGGCTGCGGTTGGCACGAGTACAAGGGGCACGGCAGGAAGCGCGGGCGCGCGCAGGTGGGGGCAGCGGGCACGGCAGGAAGCGCGGGCGCGCGCCGGTGGGGGCAGCGGGCATGGCAGGAAGCGCGGGCGCGCGCCGGTGGGGGCAGCGGGCACGGCAGGAAGCGGGTGCGCGCCGGTGGGGGCAGAGCCGGGCTCCCGCGTCGCTGATCCTGGGGGCGCCTTCATCCTCGTCAGCGGGGCCCTCCCTGGGCTTCTTCCTGCTTCTTTATTTTATTTACATTTTGTTCTTTATTTTTTAATCCCTGCCTCCCTGACACGTGGCAGGTGCTTGGAGTAGGCAGGAGACACCACCCATCTCCCGTGGCAGGGCAGCCTCTGCGCCCGCGTGATCTCTGGGCTCTCCACGGAAGTAGGCTGGAGGACGGGTCAGTTTGCTGTGTAGGGACGAGGGATAAAGGGGCTTGCCCCGTCTCATCTTTGCGGCTCCGGTGGCCGCTTTATAAACTGGACGCCCGCCCCGGAACCACCCGTGCTGCGCTTGTGAGAAAGGCTCCTTGCATCTGAGAAGCTTCTGCTGTGAGACGTGTGAAGGAAGACGCGACCTTCCCAGGCCGAGCAGCGAGCGCCAGCCCTCCCTGGCTCAGACGCTCAGGCTGCTCCTCGCTGTCTCTGCGAGCGTCCCGGGCCCTGACAGTCCGGGGTCGGCCCCGCCGGGCCAGAGCGAGGCCAGGGTGTGGGCGGCGTTCCCAAGGTGGTGACTGTGACCGGGCAGGGTCTGAAACCAGACTGTCCAGTGCCAGCTTTCCAGACCGCACTACAACTTGCCTCTATTTTCTATTAATTAGAAATGTGTTCTTTGTCTCTGTACAGACACGTGTCTATAGAAACTGCTTTTTTTGCGTTGCAGATTTCGCACATCGGCAAGCTGAGAGACTTCCTTCTGGAGCACAGGAAAGACTACGTCAACGCCTGCAGGTACGTGCATGTCGCCGTGACTTTATGACAGCTCCTCCTGCCCCAGGCCCGCCAAGCGGCCGTCCTCGCTCGCTCAGCACCTCAGGGCTGCACCGGGAGATGGGCCGGCAGGGGCAGGTTGTGCGCCGTGGCGGAGCTGCCCGTGCCCGGAGCCACCGGTGCCACCGCTGTCCTCCGAGCACGTCTGCAGCGTCCGCGCGGGCCGTCTGTCTGCGTGGACTGCATGTCTAACACGCAGACTGAGGGGCGGCTGGGCGCGGACATGCAGTGATGCGTGCGCGTGGAGAGGCTGCCTGGGAGACGGGTGCGTGCCTCATGCAGGCCCCGCTGGGAACTACTCACAGCCGTTAGTGGCCTTCCCGAGGGTTTCTAGAAGGCACTGCAGCCCTCCGCGGACGGGGGAGCGTGGCTGCCATGCCCTCCCTGCTCTCCGCCGCCTGCGCCCCGTCCCCTCCACACTCAGCCACGCTCCTGCAGCTGCTCGGGAGCCCGCTGGGCACGATCCTCAGGCAGCCGCTGGCCACCGAGGGCACCCTCTGGCTCGTAGAGCCCGGTGTCGGCGAGCACAGCGCAGACACCTCGCTTAGCTGCTTGAACGGAGAATAATTTTACCCAGCTGATTTTAAGTGACCTCTGCCACCTTGTCACTTACCAGCACGGGCAGCATTACTCTCAGGTGCACTCACTTGCAGACTTTCGGAATATGCCAGAATCACCATTCTGAGGCTGACCCCCAGAAGACCTTGCTTTCCACCTGCATGCGAAGGCGTGGGTGTGCTTGCTGGCCTGTCTGTCCGCGCCTTCCCGCGCGCGTGAACGGACCTGGCTGGGGTCAGCGGGGAGGACTGAGGCCGTGTGCAGCTCCCTTGTGTAGGGCCCGGCGCCGCCGTGGCTGGTGCTAGTGGTGGGGATCGTTGGTGGAGACCCCCATTGACCCCCTCTTTCTTGAAGGGGCCCCCAGCACCGTGAATGTCCAACATGGGGGCTGGGTTCACGCACCTCCCCCTTGTCAGCCAGCAAACCCAGAAAGCCCCGGGGTCTGTGCACTCCGCTGGTCCCCCTCCGCTGGTCGTCAGCCCCCTCGCCCGTGCCGTGTCCAGTCTGCTGCCCGCTCTTTGCACAGCCATGGACCGAGCCTCGTTTCTGCCTTTTAACCACCAGCAGTGGTGGGGGCATGATCTTGCCGCCTGTGAGCGCGGTAGGAACTGTAGGTGCCCTCGCGGGAAGGCTGCGCTGGGGCGGCCGCATGCCCGTTAGCAGGCTGCAGAGCCTGCTCTAACTGGACGAATAGCGGGCAGCCGCCGCTGGCCGGTGGTCCTGGCAAGAGCGCGGGCGGGCTCGGAAGGCGACAGGAGCCAGCTGTCGGGCCAGGACCATTTTTCCCTGGCGCCGCGGAGGGTCCCTCCTCAGCGACAGTGACGTGAGGGCGTTTCTGCCGGGGCTGCAGAGCACAGCCCGCACTGTGGGTGCCCCAGCCCCACGCTCGGGCGTGCGCAGCTGCGTGTGCCCACTGGCTGCCGCTGTGGAGGGCTTCCCTGGGGCACTGGCGGACGTGCCAGAGTCTGCAGCGTTGACATCCCTGGCAAACGGTGCTGGTCGCAACCCCGTTGGGCTTTGATGCGCGAGAACTTTGGGGGGTGACAGCAGTTAAAACAGAAAGAAAACTTTTCCTTCCAGAGGGAGGGGGAGGGAGGGAGGGAGGGAGGGAGGAGGAGGAGGAGGACGACGATGGGGCACAGGAACCAGGCCACCAGCTGCTGCCGACGTGGTCGTCGGTAAGATTGGGGGCAGACAGTGCTGGCTGTGCCAGTGGCCTTGCGGTGGGCTCCTGACGATGGGCGCGCAGCCAGCGCCGGGCACACAGGCCAGGGGAAAGGGCAGAGACGGTCCCCCCCCCCCCCACCCGTGGTCTTCATCCTGCCTGCGCTGTCCCACAGGCTCCTACCCCCGCCCAGTGCAGCCTGGTTGTGGGTCCCAGAAGCCTTTCCTGGGGGGGGGGGGGTCCGGGAAGAGGTGGGGAAGGAGGCCCGCTGCCCGCTAGGGGGCGGGATTCTCTGGAAACCTGACGACCGTGGCGTGCCCCCTTTCTGTCTGGGCCCAAGAGGCCACGTGGCTCCTCCGTTAACCCTGCCTCCCACCTCCGGCGCTGGTGCGGGCCTCCCGGTGCGGCCGCTGGCCTTGCCCGTCCCTCAGAGCGCTGGGGGGGCGGCCGTGGGTGGGGGCCTATGTTTAGAAACGCCGCCTTAGACCATCAGGCTGGGGGAGCTTGACATAATTAGGAGGCTGTAATTTTTTCCTTAATGTAGAGCTCACACTTTATTGACCCATTTAATTTTTTTAATAGTGGCATTTTCCTAGAGCAGAACAGCCTGCAACCTTGCGGCCTCTGGCTGGATCTCCTTAATGATTTTAATCAAAATAACTTCTCTGCTTAGGCTGGGTGTACCTTTTCTGCAGTATCCTGGCAACAAAACAATACCATTTGGGAGAAACTTTCTTGGTTTCTGTTGTTACTAATAGAATAATCATATCATCAATTTCCAGTTTAAAAGGTTAATGTACAGTGTGTCCTAAAGGGACGTCACCCTAATTGAGTAATAAGTTTTATTAAATTAACCTTTAGACCTTTCCAGTTTCACTGAGCTGAGTTTCCATCACAGTGGGCAGTCTCTCCCGGAAGTGGCACCTTTCTCAATCCCTTGGCCCCAGCCCTTCAGCCGCTGTGTCCACGAGGTGGTTTCTGGAAGACGAGGCCAGGCTCACCCCTGCTCCCTGTGGACTGGGAGTGGGGGGCGGGTGCTGCTCGACCCCTTTTCTCGCTGTCGCTCTCCTGTCTCGGTGGGGTGCCTCCGTAGGGTTCCCGTGCTGACAGGCTGCTCAAGAGACCCGGTGCCGGGGAGAGTAGGGGTAGGAGATGCTGGTCTCTCGTGCCTCGGGTTCCCCTGGGAGGAGGGTCATCCTTACCTGGGAGCCTGTGGGCTTCCTCCTCTCCTTCCAGTGCTGCCTCAGGAAAGTAGAAGTCGGAGTTGGGGGCTGGGAAGGTGCTACCCCAAAGGAAGAGAGGGAACTCACTTCCCAGCTGGAACTGAGAACACCCCGCTTCGCTCCCCCTGTCTCACCCGGATAGCCTTCCAGGGCAGGCCGCTCTGCCGCCCGGGCTTGCGTGTCCAGGGAGGCTCCAGAAGGAGGAGGCCTGCAGGGCTTGGGCGGCCAGGAGCCACTCTGGAGGGGCTTCGTGGCCTCCCACTGCGGTGTCTGTCAAGCCTGGCCCGCAGGCCTGTCCCGTGCCAAGCGGGTGCTTGGTTATGGATGCGCCAGCCTCCCGGACGCCGCCCTCGCACCCGGTATGGGGACAGCGGGGACCAGGCGACAAAAGCTCTTGCCTGTGTGGAGCTGAAGTACAGGGGTGGGGGTGCTGACGGGAACCGACAATGCGAATGTATGAAATGTCAGAGCAGGGCGAGTGCCTTGGGGCGGGGAGAAGAGAACAGGGACGGACACGTCAGGGAGGGCACAGCTTCGTGAGGGAGGTCGGGGAGGGCCTCGTTACAGGGGAGATAGTGATACCCCCTAAGAGATGTAAGTGTAGCCATCTGGGAAGAGAACCTTCGGAAGGGAAGCATACCGTTCTGAGTGGGAGCGTGTCCGGAGTCGTCAGGGCGGAGGGCTTGTGCCGGAGCAGGTGGCGTCGGTGAGCGTGGAGCCAGCGGGTCGGGTCTGGCAAGGGCCTTGGCGTCCCCTCCGCTGCGGGAAGGCCCTGCGGGCTGTGTGGAGAGGCTCTGACTGGCCCTGCCGTGGGCCGCGGGCCGCTGTGCCGGAGTGGGTCAGGAGGGCCGGGCAGGAGCAGCACACGGGCCGGGGGCCCGGAGGCACGGCCCAGGCGGGGATGCTGACGGGCTGGACAGAGCAGCAGTGGCTGCCGTGGGCAGTGGCAGATCCTGGAAGCGGTTTGACGGGAGAACCTACGAGGTCTGCGGATGGACTAGAGGTACCGGAGGGAAAGAGGAGCCGGACGCCTGCAGGGTTCAGGCCCTGAGACCCCATGAGGGCCGGGCCCTGCTCAAGCCAGGTCTCCACCTTGGGATGGGGCCCCTGCTGTCCTCAGCCCTGCCTGCTCTCAGCCAGCTGGTAACCCTCTTGGTGCCTCGCTCCCACCCTTCCCGGGCCAGGCTTCCGAGGCCTCGGAGGGTCGGGTGCAAGGTGCGGTGCCCGAGCGTGCCCTGTGTGCCCACCCGGGAGTCAGAGGCCGCTTCTTCCCCCCGGCAGGGCAGGGCAGGGCAGGGCAGGGCAGGGCCGGAGGCAGGGCGCTGGGCAGGGCTGCCTCAGCCTGGCCTTGTGCCCACTGCGCCCGCCTCGGCCCCTCCTCCAAGGCTCAGGCCTGGACGCCCCCGTTCTCCTCCGGCCTCGCTCTCCAGCTTTGATCACGAGGCCGCTTGGCCTGGTTTCCTTTCCAAAACACGTGTCAGCCACAGAACACTTGCTCTCCGGGGCATTTCTCTGTCCTTGTCGGTTGCTCGTAAGGACAGGCACTAGCAGTCGTTTCTTCCTCATGTCCAGTTCTTTCTTCTCTTCCTTCCTTGTTCTTCGTTCCCCTCACGCGACTTGCTCGCCAGCCCCGGTCTCAGTCTGATGTGCTTTGCTGTCACCATCTGTCCTGTTTCTGACAGTTTTCTCTCGCAGATCCTTCTCCTTCCCAGTCGCGGCCAGCATCCAAACTGCCTTTGCACCTGCCTGCCTCAGGGTGCCAGGGACAGAGAGACAGCGCTCCTGGCCTCACCCCCATGACCCAGCTGATGAGCTTCCTCTCCTTCAGAAGGGGTGCCACCACACCGGTCCTCATCACGCTCGCCCTCGCCGCCGCCACACTTAGACAGCACGGGCCCGAGAGTGCGCTGCTCACACAGCTCCCTCCCTCCCGCTTCCCGTCCTTGCCTGTCCTGTCCTGGCCACGGAGCTTCTGCTCTCACTCCCCTGGCCACCCGCCTTTGACATTGCATTCGGAGGTCACTGCCTCCCGTCAACAAGTGAGAAATGAGCACCTCTTCTCAACTCTCCTGTCTTTTCATGACACGGAAGGTGTCCTTGGGGGTGGTTAAGAGTGGAGATTCTAGAGCTGGGGTGCCGACGTTCAGCTCCCAGCTGAGCTAACTGCTACCGCGTGACCTGGGCCAGTTACTTAACCTCTCTGTGCCTCATTTGCTTCGTGTGTAAATGGGAATTATAACAGTACCCACCTCGCAGGATTGTGGGAACTAGGTGGGTAATGCATGCGCATGCTCGGGCAGCAGGTAGAAGCCATGGAAGTGGCCTGTGACCGCTGGCCTGTGCTGCGGCACGTGCGCGCACCCACCCGTGTGTGCCCAGCAGCAGCTCTGTGTGCCGCCACGCACTGAGCCGTTCAGTTTCGTTGCCGCCCTGGACATACAGCTGGGTCAGGACTGTGCTCGCCCCGGATGCCCAGGTCACATCACGAAGCCGACCGCTTCGCGTGTGCTCACAGCAGAAGGGAGCGCGCAGTCTTCAGTTCTCGTCCACGCCTTCTCGGTAACCTGTGGGAGCACAGTGTAAAGTGACGTGCTTTCTCCACCCTCAGGGGTGTCAAGCTGAGCGCTGAGTTAGTAGGCACGTTAAGTGACCGTCAGTAGCGTTCTGTGGCTTTGCACTTGCTTTCTCATCATACTAACCAGCCGGGTTTTCAGAGCATAGTCCCTTCGCTCTCGGCACCGGCGAGTAGACCTGCTGTCCAGCTTTTCTTCCTGCCCCCGAAGTAAATTGGCTAAGCTGAGACTCACTGAGATCTGTAATAAAATGATTCCTCTGTCCACCCTAAAGAAAATGAAGTTAAACGCTGACCCGCTCAGAGACGCACGCGCCCCGAGAGCGTGTTTCTGAGGTTGCCCGCCAGTCGGCCTCCTCACGGCGGCCGGGAAGTTCTCCTGTGGTTCTCCTTGTGGGTCTCGTTCCGGCGCCACCGACGTGCACGCGCTGCTTTCTCTGGTGCTGTTTCAAGTGCCGTTTTACGTGCTGCCGCTGTTCCTGCGGCGTCACAGAAGAACAAGACTGGCCTCTCGCTCTCGTCCTCGTCCCCGTGCCCTGCCACGCCCCGGCCCCGCGCGCTGTCTCTGGCCTGGTGCCTTTGCAGTCGGCCAGTGGGAACGCAGGCTCCCGGCCGGGCCTCACCCTGCACGGCCCATCCCTGTGGGCCTCGGCCTCCTGCTGCCCCTGCAGTGTGTTCGGCTGCTCGCCGCTGTCTCCCCTGCACACGCTCACCACCCGCCCTGTTGGGCCCCCTCCACTTCCAGAGCTGCTCCTCCAGCAGGGCACGTGGGCTCCCCTGTGGGGCACCCCCAGCAGGGGCAGAAGGAGCCTTACTCATCCTTCACGCACGCATACACCCCGGCTGCTGCCGGACACCCGGGAGGTGAGTGTACAAGCGAGGGATGAGAGGGCTGCAGAGAGGAAATAAGTAAGCAAGGGCCTCCCTGGCGGCATAAGGGGTTCAGTCCCAGCCCTGTGAAGCAGCCACTGAGGCACGAGTTCGATCCCCGGCCAGGGAGGGGACCCACAGGGCGCAGCAGACCTCTTCTGTGTCCTACTACTCCCCTCGGCAGTATGTTTCAGTCAGTCTGCCTGTTCTGCTCCCCACTTTGTCTCTGGTGAACCCCTGCTCCTCTGGCCTGCACCCCAGCTCTTGTGTGCATAAATAAATAAAATAAATCTTCAAAATAAGCAAGTAGACAAAGACGCAGGAACTGCGACCCTGGCGCACGGTGAGTGCCCAGCTGTCTGAGTCGGCCTCATGCTGGACACGCGTCAGGTGCTGGGGAAGGAAAGCCAGCAGGACAGGCTGCTGCACGGAGGCTGTCCGCAGCCACACCGGGTCCTTGCTGCCCTTCGGTCTTCTCCCCCTCCAGCCATGGCATGTCCGAGCACGGGAGGATGACGGACACGGAGCGAGACCAGATAGACCAGGACGCCCAGACCTTCATGAGGACCTGCGCAGAGGCCATCCAGCAGCTCAGGGCGCAAGGTGACGCGCCGGCCGCTCTCCGCCCCGCAGTGCCCCCCCCCCCCAGATTCAGGCCCCGGACTCGGAACCGGCCCTCCTGGGCAGCGCTGTGCCCTCGGCTGCTCCAGGGACGGGAGGGCCACGGTCCCAGCGCGGGCGGGGGTGGAGGGACGGGGCGCCCACACTGGGGCCGCGTGAGGGCTGGGCCGACGCCCTGCAAGCCGCGCGTGGGTGCGGTAGCTGGCTCTGCTTGTCTTGGCGACAGGCGCGCTGGCCGAGGGCGCTGTGGCCGTGCGGTGCGGGAGACCTCGGTGACCCCGGTGGCTCAGGGCGCCGCGGGGACCTGCGGGCCAGTCTTCCTGCAGGCCGAGCCTCCCTCTTGTAGAGCCCAGTAAACCTTAACTCCTTAAGGAAGGACGGTCACCGGCGTAAGGCTGGCTTTCCAGCTGTGCTGTGTGAGCGCTGTGCTGCAGACTCCCCGGGAACCGGCCGGCCGCCCTCGTGGTCCAACGCGGCCGCCCCGCCCCCTCTCAGCCCACAGGGAGACCCACTCGCAGCAAGTGAGGGAGCACAGGAGCGCCGTCCTGGACTTCGTGGAGGACTACCTGAGAAGTACGGCTCCACCCGCGCGGGCAGGCCCCAGGGCGACGCGGCTCGTGCTGCCCCTGCTGGCTGGTCCCTTTGCCTGAGGGGCTCAGGGCTGTTTGTGTCCCCACAGGGGTCTGCAAGCTCTACTCGG
Organism: Galemys pyrenaicus; assembly: GCA_019455555.1. NCBI lineage: Eukaryota > Metazoa > Chordata > Mammalia > Eulipotyphla > Talpidae > Galemys > Galemys pyrenaicus. Next base: position 906,051 of record JAGFMF010012216.1, read on the forward strand.
AGCAGAGGGCCGTCCGGGTTAAGCGCGTGGTGGACAAGAAGAGACTGTAAGTACCGTGCCGCGGCCCCTGCGTGCCGACCTCTGCGTGTCCGTGACCTCGTGCTGGCAGCGGGCCGTCCAGGCGTGGGGGCTCCGGTCGCAGGGGAGGCGGTGGTGGCCACGCTTAGCGGCCTGAGGGCACTCCCAGAAGGCGCCCGTGCTGCTGCTGCTCCTGAGGGGTTTCCTCTGCCACCCCGGGCGTGGAGACTCCGTGCAGGGAGGCGTGCTCCAGTCCTCCCCTGCCGCCACCGGCACCCCCAGAGGCGCCCTTGCTCCACTCCAGAGAATACGCAGAGGGCGCTCTGGAAGCCCTGCCTCTCCACCGGCATGCGGCTGCGAGCAGCTTCTCCCGAACTTGAGTCGGAGCATAAGTCAGCACTTGCTGCGGGGCCTGCCTGCCCCCTCCAGAGAACCGGCCTTGGGCGCTTGCCCAGCGCGCAGGGCGCAGCCGCGGTCCTCTGCCGTCTGCGCGGTCATCCCCTGCGCCCTCCCCCATCCGCCTCGCACGGCATCCTGCAGCAGCGCGGGGGGCCACGACCGGGCCGGGCTGACCACCGGTGACGACCAGGAAGCGACAGTGGCGCCACGGCGGCGAGCGTGTCTTTTTCAGTTTAAGCTTCTCTGGGTGCAGTTGACATTTAAGAGCGTCAGGCACGTCGGCGTGTGCGCTGTGATGACATGGAAGGGCCTCCCTCCAGCCCTTAACGCGTCCCTCCCACCTCCCTATCTCCGTGCTCTCGGCAAGTCTCGTGCCCCAGAGCAGCGGCTGCGCCTGTTGTACGGGCGCCTCGTCCTACTCACAGCTGGAGGTCAGGCCTTTGCCCAGCCTCTCCCTGAGACTCTCCGTTCGCCGTCTGGAATGGTGGTCATCTTCGTGCTGCCCTCTGGCTCAGCATGATTTTCATATCTTTGGAGAGTCATAAGCAAAAATAAAGGAAAAGGGAAGCGGCCGCCGAGAACACGTGGTCCACACAGCCTAGAATGTTCTCGCCACCTGGGCCTTTGTGGACGAGGCTGCTGCCTGGCCTAGCCCCGGGCTGGCCCTGGGGGACGGTGCCAGGCGTGGGCCACAGGTGACGACCGCACCGCCCCGGCCTGCGCCTCGGACCAGCTGGGCGCTGCGCCTGCGGCCTGGGTCGTGCGAGAGCAGCGGTCGCAGGAGGAGGTGGCGCTGGGCTGCAGACACGGCAGGTCCAGCGGTCACGGCTCAGGGCTGCGACCACTGGTCCCGGTTGTAAGGGTCACAGCAAAGACCGGGGGGTGGGGGGGGCAGGCTGGGGTGCCCTTGGGGCCAGTGCACACTGGCTGCGCCTCGACCTGCGCGTGGCAGCCAGGACGCCCGTGAGGGAGGGCGCTGAGGTGCCGGCGCTGGGCAGTGCGGGCTGCGCCCCTTCTGGGCATTCCGAGGGTGTTCGTTGTTCTTCAGGTCCAGGCTGGAACCCGAGCCAAACGCCAGGACAAGGGCGCGCAGCTCTTCTGAGAGAGTTTCACTGAGCCCTCTGAAGGACGCTGAAGAAAAGCCTGTCGCTGAGGACTTCCCAGGTGCGACTCTCCGCGCCCCGCTGCTGCCCTGCCGCCTGGACCGCCCTTCCCTGGCCCCACGTTGGCCTGGGCCTGGCCGTCCATCTCCCTTCCTGCGCGCTGGCTTCCGCTGTGAGCTCGGGCTCTGCGCTGCCGTGTTCTTACGCTCAAAGGCGAGGGGACAGGCCTGCGTGGGCGCCAGTGAGGCCGGGAGGTGACAGGTGAGGAGGGGGGGCGGGGGCCTCGCACAGCCTCTGGGGAATGCGCCTCAGCCTGCCTGTGCTCAGGGTGCCTCTGCCGCCCTGCAGATGCGTCCTCTGTGTAGAAAGTGAGCGCGTGTTTGTACGCTCGTGTGCGCGTGCCGGGAAGTGTGCGAGGCACCGCTTAGGATGGCTGTGTGGTGGAAACAGCTTCTTTTAAGGGCGAGCACGTGCATGGGTGACACGGGTGTTTGGTGCGGCCCGGCGCTGTCTCCCCTACGCTGTGGCCAGCCGTGCGTCCTCCCCCGGCAGCCTCGGGCTTCCCCACCTGGGGCCTGGGGCCAGCTATGGCTGTGGGACATGTTCTGAAATTGAGGGGAAAAAGGAAAAGGGCTGCTTTGCCTTGAGCGCCCGCCCACCGCTGCCAGCCCCATGCCGGTCGGCAGCAGACGCCACGTCGTGAGAGCCCGTCGCGGTGCCCACACGCCCCTCCCGCCACGGCCTGGGGGTGCCAGCACTGCGCTTCTCAGGGCACCGCCTCCTGGGGCCTCGGCCAGAGGCCCTCCGCAGGACGCGCCCGCACACTCCACCCCAGCTGCTGCCCCGGGGCGCGCCGAGCGCCGTCGCCGTGACCGTCCAGACAAGCCAGCTGTGTCTAGCACCGAGATGGCGGCCGGGCGGGCGGTGCCGCGATGCGCCCTGCCGTGAGAGCAGGTGTGAGCAGTGTCGCCGCCAGCGCCGGCGAGGGGCAAACTGCCACGCCAGAGGGCTGTGCGGCGCCTGGCCGAGAAGGGCGGGAGCGCACTCCCTGGGGCGCAGACTCGGGCACCGGCAGCGCCTGGCTCTGAGGGAGGATGGGGGAGGAGCCGTGCGCCGCTGTCTGTAACACAGACACCGTTTTACACGGCACCGGTACTGAGTTACCGTGAGCACCGTGTACTTCCTGAAGCCAGACCTGCTGAGCCCGGGCCAGGGAAGCCTCTGCTTGACCCGCTGCAGCCACCTGCACACGCCCTGCACACGCTCACACGGGCGCATGCACCAGGCGCATGCCTGCATCTGCACACTCAGACATGCTTCCCCAAGCAAGTACACATGCACATGCACATCGCATGGCCACGCAGACATGGAAGCCTGGGCGTGCACACGGCACAGTCACACAGAGGCACGCACAGGCACAGAGGCGCACACGACACACACACAGGCACACACAGGCGCACACTCACACAGTTCTCTCAGAGGCACACACAGGCGCACACGCACACACGTCTGCCATCACAGAGGCTCCTGCCGCAGAGCCTGGCCATCAGCCGCAGCTGGTGGAGCCTGGACACAGCTGTGAGGTCCTGTCCCAGCCGAGTGTTTGACGCGCCTGCGTGCGGAGAGCCTGCTGTGAAGTGAGGTTGTGCCTCCCCCTTTTTTTAGCAGAAATGACGCCCGCTGACACGCAGCCTGACTCGGGAACCTGGGGAGACGGCAGAGGTGACGACGAGTTATCCCCAGAGGAAATCCAAATGGTAACGCTTCCTCACTAACCCTTGACTGTGGGCTAATGTTAGAACTCCCCGTGATGAGAAGGACCTCCCAAGTGCCCTCGCTCTGGTTTTATACGGGCTTTAAGAAGTAGACGTCAGTATTGTAGATACGACTTTCGCACTTTCCTCCTGATCTTAGTTTGCTTTCCACGCGCTCTCACTGCCTAACTTAGCGGAGGAAGGCCTCGCCTTCTGGCGTCACTGACGCTGGCTGTCTTCAGCAGCAGGGAGAGGTCTTCGACGCTGAGCGCGCCTCTCGTCGCCGCGGCCCTGCTGCTTTACCAATGCTTGAGTCGCTGGGCCGGGGCTGGGGCCAAGCTAGGCGAGGGCTGGAGAAGGGACGGGAGGGCGCCGGAGCTCCGTCTCCTGTCCCCCGTCCCCGGGCATCGGCTCTGCCGCTGGCTGGGCAGAGGCCCAGGACAGGAGACGACGCGGCCAGGCCGTCCGTTGTGCGCTGTCGCAGCCAGCTCTGGCGCTCGCGCCCTAGCTGGGGCCGGTGGCCCAGCACCGGCCTGGCGGCCGCGCCGACCCGAGCCTGACTCAGAAGCGGCCCTGCCAACGAAGAGGAGGCGCTGCGGCCTAGGAGGGGGCGCCGCAGCGGTGGCCGCGGCGTGTGCGGGGCGGTCCTCAGGGCGCAGGAATGAGCGTCACAGCACCGCAGTGCCGCTCGTTCTGCCGCCTGGCCGCACGCGCTGTCCCCCTGGGAACTCGCCAGGCACAGCCGTGCTTTGAATGGGCATGAGCAGGCGTCTGAAGAGTGGGCCAGACTGTGTGACGTTACGCCGGGAAGGCAGCTCCGTTTCCAAGCCTGCGTCCACTCAGCCCGCCTCGGTGAGGCTGCGAGTGTCTGGGGTGTGCGTGCGGGCTCCCTTTCGCAGACGAGCACGTGACTTCGTCTCGCTCCTCAGGACGGTGTCCTGGCCCGTCCCCGGGCCCGTGGGAGGGCCGGGCAGTGGCCGCAGGGCTCGCGATGTGTGCTCAGGCCTGGCTCTCGCCTGGGAACACGAGGGCCGCTAGAACCAGCGCGGTGGGCACCGGGCGCAGTGCTGGCAACGCGCAGGTTCTTGGAGGCGCAGGTGGGCGCAGGCGCACCCGAGGGGCTTCGGCACAGACTGGCGCGCCGGGATGCGCGGGTCCGGGAGGGGCGGCCAGCCGCTGGCGCAGGCCCGCGCCTCGCTCTTGGCAGCGCCGGACGTTTCAGGGCCGCACTCGCGCACGGGCCTTTGCAGGCGCGGCTTTCTTTCTAGAACTACAGCGAAGAGGACCAGGGCCGCCGCGCCGGCCCGTGTCCCTTGGACCGGACGTAGCCCTCCGCGGGGGTTCGGTGACAGCCTCGATTTGCTGGGCTGCCCACGTGCGGGGCCGCTGCTCCCAGCCCCGCGCGCGCTCCCGACGCCTGCCGTTTCACAGGCCGTGCTGCGCTGTGGGTCGGCACGTGCAGAGGGCCCACTCCGCAGCAATGAGGCCTGGACCGTGCAGGGCGCTGGGCGCCGGGGCAGGCTCCGAAACGCAGGCCGCTGCCGCCCTGCTTGTGGGGCCGGCTCACACTGCCGTCCGGGCCTCTCTCCGCCTGCTCAGTGCCTGGGCGGAGCGTGCGTGTTTCTGGGACCGGGGCAGGGCGCGTGGCACCCGTCCTTGGCCTCTCAGCAGTGCCGTGTGGCCTGCCTGTCCTTGCGCTTGCGTGACGGGCCCAGGAGTCACGTGGCCCTAGGACTTTAAGCCAAGGGCAGAAGGAGCTTTAATGATTCGCTTTGCACCCCCAGGGGTGAGCCAGTAGCAGGGAACCCCATGCGCCTCGCACTTCATCAGCACGCCCCCCTCCCCACAGCGCGGGGTCTGATTCGATCCCCATTCTGTGCTGACGACGGGCACACACCTGCCTACGGTCACAGCGCACAGCCTGGAAGGTGAAGGGGCTACCTCGAGGGCAGGCAGGAGGGGCTGAGGGTCCCCCCTGCGCCCCGGGACAGTGACAGGCCGCCCAGCGGGCCAGGGGCTGCCCCCCGGAGGCCACAGGAACTGGCTCGCCGAGGCCCCCAGCCTAGCCCCCGCTCCTTCCCACCCGCAGCTGAGCGGGGCGCAGGTGCCGTGCCAGCGCCTGCCCGCTCCGCGCCACAGCCTGGCCCTAGGCCAGAGCCGTGGTTCTGTGGGCCAGTTTGGGCGTGGCCACCTCTGAACAGGCTGTCCCGTGGACATGAGGCGGGTCTCTCCCTCCAGGGCAGGGGAGCCCCTGGGCTGAAGGAGACGAGCACCAGAGCCTGACCCCAGCCGACTCTGGAGGGGCCCCCAGAAACGCAGCTGGTGACCCCTGCCTGCCGCCGGGGCAGGGACGGGCGCGCTTGTGCCCGAGGCGTTCCGGCAGATCACCTCAAACCGCTACTTGATTCCTCTTCAGAACAGTCTACAGTTGAGCGCTAGAAAATTTTTTTAGACCCTGCTCAAAAAACCCAAACAATAGAGCCAAGCGAGGCAGTCAGTCTAACTGAATTACCAGCTCCATGCTCCAGTGACGCTGTTTCCTTAAACACTGGACTCCAGCAACTGCGAGGTGACAGCCGGCCGATCAGTGCCAGAGCGCGTGTCCCTTCCCCTCCGCAGCCTTCGCACGCGCTCTTCAGCGGGCGTGGCGGCCGCAGCCCGGGGGCGGGCTGTCTGGGGAGCGGCCTGCACCTCCAAGCAGTGGGTCCGGGCGGAGCCCATGCTCTTGACCTCTTGACCGCAGCCGGCTGAGAGCCGGACCCTGGGCACCTGCGGCCCTCACTGGGCACCTGCCCCTTGGCCGGAGGGCGCTGACAGGGCGCGCAGGGCCTCTTAACAGAGGGCGCGTCAGAAGGCGGCTCAGTCTGTCCTGGCGCGTCTGGGCTTGGGGCCCCCAGCCTGGAGATCAGACCTCACGGGGGCACGGGCGCAGGCGGCACCCCGGAGAGGCAGCGCGGCGCAGCGGGGTCCTGGCAGAGCGGCTGGCGCGGCCAGCTGGAGCCCCGAGGGTGAGTGGGAGGAGGCGGGCAAGTGTAGGGAGAGGGCGGGCCCCACGGGCTCCCCGCTGCCTTTGGGGGCCGGTTCTCCGGCCTCCGGGGCTCTGCAGTGGCGGGAGGCTCTGGGGCGCCGGCACAGACCGCTGCTGCCCTGGGCTCGGCATCACGGCTCGTGTTTCCTCCAGTTCGAGCAGGAGAACCAGCGCCTGATTGGCGAGATGAACAGCCTGTGCGACGAGGTGAGGTAGGTGGCTGCTGGAGCTCAGGGCCGCCCCGCCCAGGCGGGGTGCAGGGCTGAGGGCCCCGCCTGCCGCTGAGGCTGCCAGATGCTGAGCCACCCCAGTGGACCCCCACCCTTCATATCACTGGCATTTGGGGGTGCGCACGCCTGGGCCTGTCCCGCAGGAGTGCCCTTGGCTTCTGAAGGGGGCTGGTGCTGGCCCCTCCAGGCGCCCATGACCCTGGCAAGCCCGAGGGCAGAGGGCGGGCCCCTCCCTCTCAGGGCCACGCCCCCGCCCCGCCCCGCCCCACCTGCCCTTCGCCTGAACGCGTGAGGCTGGAGCGCTGACGTGTGGCTGTTTTCTCATGAAGGCAAATTGAAGGGAAAGTGGTTGAAATTTCCAGACTCCAGGAGATATTCACAGAGAAGGTTTTACAACAGGTAAGGAAAGCAGATTATTTGAGTCGTAGCTTCAGGGAGGACTGTCCGAGAACTGGACGCTTCCTCCGGAGGGGCTGGTCCGCGCGCCCCCAGCGTGCCAACTTGCCCCTCCTCTGGCCGTCCTGCTCCCGGCGGGCCCGCGCGGGGGACCTGGGCTGGGCGCGGTGGCACGGGCAGGCCACGTCCCCTGCAGGGCACTCCCCCCACCCTGAGCAGGTGGCCGCAGTGCCCGGGAGCAGCCTCCCCAGCGCCTGCGTTCAGCGCGTGCAGCCAGCTTGTCCGGGCCCAGAGGAGAGCCGCGGGGCAGGTGACCTGGCTGGGCCCCCACCGAGGGGCTGACCCCAGCCGCCCCGGGCTGCCCTGTGACTGAGCGAGTTCCTAGACCACCCCCCACCCCGAGTCCCTCTGGTGGGGGCTCCCGCGATGCAAAGCCCCGTGCCCCCCATGGGGAGCTGCTGGGCCCTCGGGGCGGGGCCGGGCTCACCTGTGTGCTCCGCAGGAGGCCGAGATTGACAGCATCCACCAGCTGGTCGTCGGGGCGACCGAGAACATCAAGGAGGGCAACGAGGATATCAGAGAGGTGCGTGCTCCTCCTCGCAGGGCAGGGCCCAGGCCCGAGCTGGCCACGCCCCTCCCAGCGCAAGGAAGCTCTGACCAGGGCCTGGGGCCACGGAGTGCGCTGCACAGGGGCCTGCTCTGAGTGGGGGGGGGGGATGGGCGGGGCTGCTTAGGGCAATGCCACAGTGTTTTGGGGAGCAGGGGCCCTCTCCGGGCCGGCAGAGGGGCGCAGCTCAGGCAAGAACGATTGGGGTGCTCGTGGCTCCCCACGGGGGACTGCGATGGCTTTTACGCCCACTCTGGCTCAACGACAGCTGGGTGGTCCGGTCGCGGGTCGGGCACAGTCCTGAGTGACCGGCCCGCGCCCCGCCCGCAGGCCATCAAGAACAACGCCGGCTTCCGCGTGTGGGTCCTCTTCTTCCTGGTGATGTGCTCCTTCTCCCTGCTCTTCCTCGACTGGTACGACAGCTAGCCGCCGCCGCCGGCACGCTGGGCTGACCACACGTTCCGGAAGGGGCGCCGGCCTGTGGCGGCAGCCCTGGCGGCTGGGAGAAGGCACGCGCGCGGCCCTGGGTGGGCGGGGTGAGGGGCCGCCTCCCTCGGGGCTGCGGCTGCGCTCCGCCGTCTGTCTCACCACCAGGCCCTGGCTCCCCGCCTGCCCGAGCCAGGCACCCCAGTGCACGCCCTCAGCGCCACCGCGGGGGCCGGGACTCGGGCTGACCGCTGCTCCAGCACCCCCGCCCCTGGGCCAGCGCCGACCCCTGGGGTGGCCCTAAGGCAGGGAACCCCGCAGCAGGTGTGCGGGGAGCACCCTCTGCCGGCCTCACGCAGTGGACGGCCGGGAAGCCGTGGGGTCCCGGGGTCTGTTTGCAGAGTGAACGTGTCGGGTTCGTGGGTACAGTTAATAAACGCAGCTGGCCCGCCACGACCACCACGCTCGTTTGCAAGCTCGGCGCCTGCAGAACAACACCCGGCATGTGGCCGGGTGCACACAGACAACGTGCAGGGACAGCCTGTGGCCACAGGATGTGGTTTAGCCGAGAGCCCGTGCGGTGCGCAGCTGCCCCGCCCACCCACACGCAGGCACCGGCCTGCTCTGCCCCCAGAGGGACGGGCATCCCCGGTGCCGGTGGGAACAGCCCCCGAGCCCGCAGCCCACACCCCAGGGACACGCGCTCCACCTGGGGCCCTTCTCTGCCGCGCCACGGCGCCTGCACTGGCGGACGGAGGCAGGAGAAAGGCACAGCCGGGCCGCGCTGTGGGAGAACCAGTTTCACAGACAGATATTACTGAAGCCCAGGCCCTCTGCACATCCAGTGTAAATTTATTTTGACAGCATCCAGTAACCCAGCAGAGTAGCTAAATTAAGACCCCTCGGCATGGAAGTGGTGCGAGCGCTCTCTAAGCAATGCTGATGTGCTGCAGCCTGTGCCCGCGTGTCTGCAGCAGGGCTACTTGCAAAGCAGCATTAGCAGACAGAAGCGGTTGCACCATAGATGAGTGACCTCTAAATCATCGGGGATAACAGTAATGAAATGTCCCTCAGAGTCCCTCTGCTGCCCTCAGGCGACGCAGTCTCGCGCTCGCCCCGCGCTACGCCGACTTCTCGGCCGCTTCGGTCTCCTGCTCCGACAGCTTCTCCTCCGACAGGACGGACATCCAGGGCGACACGGAGCGGGCGATGCTCTGCTTGGCCAGGTTGTAGTGGTTGATGACCGTGTAGAACTTCTCCCGCGCGCTGGCATCCTGCTCCGCGTAGTAGCCGCCCAGGCCCTCCGGGATGCACTGCGTGTTCTGGAAGAGCAGAGGCTGCTGCTGCGCCGTGCGCTTCACCCCAGCGGGGGCGGGGGGAGCAGATGCGCCACGGACCTGCCCTCAGCACGCAGGCTCAACAGCACCCCAACAGGCTCACCCCACTGTCCAAACTGGGGCCTCCTGGAAGCGGCATTCAGCCGAGCTGCAGTCACCACTTTAGTGGAAAATGTCTGCGCGTTCCCAGGTCACTTCCCAGAACGACCTACCAGGCAGGAAGCGCATGGCACGCAGGAGGCCCTGCGCCCGGCCAGCCCAGCCGTCCCCGTCCCCGTCCCCGTCCCTGTCCCCCCACCGCGTCCGGCCTGTGGGTGAGGACGGCCTACCCAGGTCTCCCACAGCCAGCGGGCGCAGACTCTAGGAGGGGCCCCGCCTGCAGGCAGGCGGGTGAGGGAGAAGGCCGCTGAACTAGTTCCCGGGGCCCAGGGGGTGGAGGGAAGGAGGGGAGACCGTGCTGGGCAGGTAGGGGACAGGCCACACCACCGCCGATGTCCTGCGGGGTCGGTGGCCTTGGGGCAGGGCACAGATGGGGGTGGGGCCACAGCACCCATCAGGCGACCTGCGCCCAGCGCGATGCCTTCCGCCCCCTCCTGGAGCCCCAGCAGTGCTGCGGGGTGCGGCCTGGTGTGGCCAAACCAGGGCCGCAGGCCCGCATGGCTTAAGGACGGATGGACAGGCAGACAGCCCCCAGCTGCTGGCGACCACGCTGCCCTCCCCGCCGCTACCAGGGGCGCTGGCACCCGAGCTGGGTCCTGGGTAGGCTGAAGTGAGAAGGGCCCCTCCACGACGAGGGCGGGCTCTAAGCCTCCGATGCCCAGCGGCCCCCAGTCCGGCTGAGCACGTTGTGCTGCTTGACCTCCCAGCTGGTGCTGAGGGCAGGCTGCACCGGCACCCCCTGGGCACTCAGCTCCCCTCCCGGGAAAGGCCCTTCAGACCCCGGCTGGGCGGAACTCTGCGCCCGCTGGGGCCCTCCCGCCCAGCCACTCTCCTGGCTGCGGGCGCACCCAGGGCTCTTGACCGCTCCCAGTCATGCGGGCGATACCCCAGGCCCAACCCGCAGGCCGCGCGTCCCCGCTAGGGGACACCTGGGAGCTGCCAAGGGTGACCTCCCCTCAGCTCGAGGGGCAGCTGCAGCCAGGCCAGGCCAGGCGGCCCCCTAGCCACACGGCCCCCCCACGCGCAGGCAGGGGGCGCGTGTCCCAGAGACCTGCGTGGCGGCGAGACTCCAGCCAGCACGACCCGCCGGCCTGCCCCGGCCCGTGCCGCCCACAAACACCAGGGAGGCGCAGCGGGGTGGCAGGGCCTCGGCGGGCGGGGGCGGGGCCGCGGGCGGCCTTACCTTGAGCACGAAGCCGTCGGGGCAGGCACGGTCGTACTTGTACACCTTGTAGACGACCAGGAAGACCACGCAGGTGAGGAAGGCCAGGGCGAAGAGGACCAGCACGGAGACCTGCGGGGCGGCAAGCGTCAGGGCGCACACGGGGGCGGCTCGGCCCAGCCCGTTCCTCACATCCACCAGACAGCGCTTCTGTGCGGGTGGAGCGCCCCAGGGACATGGCCGCCTGGGCCCGGGCAGGAGGGGCCTGGCCCCAGGGCTCCCCGCAGTCTGCCCAGGGCAGCGGCCCGGGGTGGGGCTGCCCCATGCCAGGGGCCGAGCTGCGGGCCGAGGCCCCTCCTGCCAGCAGGCTCACCCTCCTCTGGCGAGGGGGAGGGCGGCATCAAGAGGGCCCTGTCCCAGCCAGGCCGCCCGGCCACGCGACTAACCGAGGCTGCAGTCTCCGTGCAGGCCTTGCCAGCGCCCCCTCCCCAGGGGCGGGCTCCCTTCAGACCCCCACTGGGCGGGAGCCCTCGAGGACCAGACGCTGCAGTCTGTCTGCACGTGGCCCGTGCCTGGCACAGGGACCCCAGAAGGAGGGCAGGAGCGGGGGTGGAGCACCTCAGGGCTCTCCGGCCAGAGCGGGGAGCCCCGTCGAAGCAGGTGCCAGGGTGGCGAGGGCACAGTGCGGGCCGCAGCTGGGCTCTGAGGAGGCCCAGCACCCCGGCCACTGCCCCCAGTTCTGCCGGGCCCAGGGCCCCGGGGTGGGAGCTGCACACTGACGACCAGAGCTGCTGGTGAAGGACAGAAATGGGGGCGTCCCTGGTGGCGCAGGGTTAGGTCACAGCGCTGTGGGGCTTCGCTTCCGGCCAGGGAGGGACCACGGGGCGCAGCAGACCTCTCCTGCCTCCCGCTGCCCCCTCGGCAGTGCGTCTCCATCAGTCCAGCTGTTCCGCTCCCCACGCTGTCTCTGGTGAGTCCCCTCACCAGCCCCCGCCTCTGGCCTGTGCCCCATGGGGCTCTTGTCTGCGTAAATCTTTAAAAAGACACGAAAGCTGACCCGTCCCTGCGACAGGCCACCCACCAGTGACCCCGTTAGAGCACCCCCTTTAAGATTCCACTGCAGAAGGGAAATAAAATTAAAAAAACTTGAAAGACCAAAACTGCATATTTCACAGAACCAGAGCAAACCACCCTGAAACGTGCGTGGACCCAAAGAAGAGCCCACACAGCCCAGCCAGGCGGCAAAGGCTGCAGAGCTGCGGCGCCCTCCCAGCGGGGCCACAGAACGGGCTGCAGGCGGTGCAGGGAGGGCGGCCTGCAGGGGCAGAGCCCCAGGCGGGGCCAGGAGCGCAGCAGGGAGGCCGGCCACCCTCTCACACCTTATGCAAACATGAACCCAAGACGCACTGAAGACTCGGGCAAGGCCCTGCCCACAACACTGGAAGGGAACGGCGGGCTTCGCGCGGCTCTGCTGAGCCTGAGGGCTGGCGCAGGCAGCGGAGGTCACGAAGCACCATCGACGTGAGGCTGGGAGCGCCGCTGTGGCCAGCGGGTCGGAGCAGGGCCCAGCGGAGCCTGACGGGCAGGGCCCGGCCTCCCGCAGGGGTGCAGGGGTACGCCCGCGGGGCACGGGGGGGGCAGGCGCGCCGCGCTGTGGCAGGGACGGGGGCACGGCCCGAGAAGGACGGCTCTGCCGTGGGAGGCAGCAGCCCCTCCGGGGTTCGCCCGGCAGGTGAAAACGCGCACTCCTGGGGCACCCCCAGCAGCCTCGACGGCGCCCTGGAGAGGGGAGGCGCCGCCAATTCAGCGCACGGCCTGGGGGGGCGGGGCCTGAGCGAAGTCGGGCAGGGCGGACACCGCGAGCTCACAGCAGCTTTTCAAAAGTGGAAACCGAACCCTGATGTCCCCGCTGCAGAAAGCGGGCCGGGCCACAGGGCGGGGCTGGGTGCGGTGGGCCGGACGTGCGCACGTTGGGCGCGGACCCGAACTGCCGCCGAGCAGAGGGTGTACGCCGGGGACAGGTGTCAGCCCGCGTCCTGCCGGCGCCCCCACCTGCCGCGCGAGCCAGCCCGGGAGGCGCCTCCTGGAGCCGTGTGGCGCCCGCTCAGACCGCCCACCCGCTGTCCAGAGGCCCAGCGCTGGCCGGCAGGGCTGCGGCCCAGCACCAGCTAACCCAGCAGCCTGTCCCACTTAACAAGGGAACCGCCCCAGGTCAGCCTCCTGACCCGCCCGCCTCAGTGACGGCCAGGGGGCTTCCAGGACAATGCCGGAATCGTCAGCAAGACAACCCGGTCCTCCAGGCCCCGGGGCCCTGGGCTTTCTCCACTTTGACGCCCCCAACTGTGAGCACCTGTGAGCCCCAGTCACCAGCAGCCCCCACTTCCCATCTGTCCCAAGGAGCCGCTGCCGGCCCCACAGGTGCTGAGAGCCAGGCTCCCGCCATGGACAACCCTGCCTGGCCCTGCACGTGGAGGGGCCCCCTCAACTCACAAGATGGACCCCATCCCTGCCACCTAGCAAGACGACCCTGCGAGGCCAGCACCTGCCTCCACACGTAGGGGGCCGGCAGAGAGGGGGAGCCAAGGGAGCTGCACCCGGCCCGGCTCCCCAGACAGGCCACCAAGGGGCCAACGTGGGGGCTGGGGCGAGTCGGAGAGTCACGTGGGGGGCCGGGAGGGCTGGACCCGCTGGCGGGGCTGTCTCCCTGCGTCCTCCGAGGGCCCTCGGGTACCTGGAGCCCACCGGACGCCTAGCAGTGAGCGGGCAGAGCCCAGTGGTGGAGACGCCGGGTATCAGGCCGGCGGGGGTACGGGGAAGGGGGACGCAGCTGCCTGGCCTCCGCAGGCCCCCTGCTCACGGCGCTCCACCAGGCCTGTGAGGTGGTGTTTCCGGCCAGCATCTCAGGCCCGCCGGGCCCAGGGTCGGCTATGAGTCCCGACACGGGCCCCTGTGGTTCCAACTCGCACCAACACCAACGTTTTGTCCAAAGTTGCCGCGAGAACACTGCGCAGGACGTCGGCGACGGTGCCCAGACACACCTGTGTCCATCCCAGCCGCCGCCGACTCCGCCGGTCGACTGGCCACAGGGAAAGGCAAAGGGACCCGACGCTGCAGGCCCTGGACACTGCTGGATGCGAGCAAAGACGGCCCAAGCGGTGGAGACGCCCTGTTCGGGCAGGCTGAAGACCCATCACTGACAGTGGGCACCCCAAAACGACCGGCAGGCCCTGTGCAGTCCATAGTAAAAGCCCCTTTTTCGCAGAAACAGGGACTTGAGCAGACCCCGAACAAAGCACCCCCGAAAACGAAGAATGAGTCAGCCCACCCGTCCCCGTTCCAGAATGTATGACAGCCCTACAGCAGCCCCCAGTGCTGGGCCCACGTAAGACCAGGCGCCAGACCAGCAGGGAGCCGAGCGTGCCAGGGGCGGGGGCAGGGCACCTCCTGCAGGTGATGCTGGGAAGACGGAGACACCGCGCAGAGGGTGACGGGGGCCGCAGCTCACGCCCCTGCAGGAAGCGCTAAAAATGGATCCACGAGGTAAACACAAAAGCTGGAGCCCAGAGCCCGGGGACAGACGTGCACGCGTGTCGCCCTGGCGTCTCAGACAAGCAGCGAAGCGAGGTGGCGAGGACAGGGCAGGCAGGTGGCGCTTCGCCAGGACGCCAACACTGCTCTCGCCAGGAGGCCGGGGGCAAGTGGAGGCCCGCAGGCCGGCTCGGACGTGCGCCAGGACGCGTCGGGCCTGCGTCTCACATCCAGGGTAGATGAGAAACTCCTACAGCCCAGCAGCAAAAGGCAGCCCGTTAAACCAAGAACAGCCTGGGCGCCACACCTCAGGAGGAGCTCGCACAGCCAGCTGGCGGGAAGGAGCTCAGCGCCACTCGCCTTAGGGAAATGCAGATCAAAGCCCGAAGCCGCGGGAAGGCCCACTTCACAGCGCCCGGCACGGCTCTCGGCAAGGACCCAAGTGGGTGAGGACGTGGGTGACTGCTGCACTGCAGGCGGGGGGGGGGGTGAAGTGTGCAGACGTGGGGAACAGCCCGCAGCTCGTTCCTCGACACAAGAAGCAGAGAACGAGCCCCTGGACCAGCAGGTGCTCAGACAGAAGTACGTGCTGCCGGCCACTGCCAAGAAGTGGAAACCACCCAAAAGCCCATCAACAGATGAATGGATACACGAGGGAATACTACTCAGCTGTCAAAAAGGATGTACTGCTGCATCTTGGTTGAACCTTGAAAACATGACCCAGTGAAGAACCGTGGCAGGTCCAGAGGCGTGGACTACCCCTAGTCCACTATGTGGACTACCCCAGCAGGAAACCCAGAGACAGGAGCAGGTTCCTGGTGGCTGGTGGGGAGGGAAAGGGCAATGGGGAGCTAATGGGTCTAGGGCTCCTTTTGGGGTGATGAAAAGGACTGAGGTGGTGGTGGTGCTCGGACAACTCTGTCAACATACTAAATGTCACTAAATTGGACACTTTAAAATTATCCATTTCACAGTAAGTATATTTTACTCCCATTAAAAAAAGTGGGCCAGAGGCGGCAAGGAGGACTGAGGTGACCCAGACTGCTACGGGCTGCCTGGGGGGATGGCGAGACCCAGCCGAGTAAAGAGGGAGCTGAGGAGCCCCTTCTGGAAAGGACGGCAGGACTGGCAGCGAACGGGACACGGGTGCCGGGGTAAACTCAGAGAGCGCGTAGGGGCAGCCTGTGTCTCAGAGGCTCGGGATGCCGCTGGGGGTCCACCTCTGCAGCCCAGTCACAGCGTCTGCTGTCACCCCATCTGGGGATGCAACCCACCAGGCTCGTCCCACATGCCCATTCCCGACGTGGCCTCCACGAGTGAGAACTGGCGGGCACCCCATTTCAGACATGGCCCCAGTAGCATGCAGTGTGCCGCGTCCCTGCCCTGCTCTGCCCGAGCCGCACCCGGTGACTGCCCAGGACTGGTCAGTGCCCGGTGCAGAAGGCAGCTCGGCACACTCGGGGTGTCGGGTGGAAATGGATCTGAGCCCCACTTCAGCCCGATTCGCTGTGACCTTGAGCTTGTTCTTAACCTCGCTGCCCCTGACCCCGCACCTGCGTCGGCAGATGGCAAGGCCAGCCGGCAGGGCTGGGCACGCGAGGGCATGCAGCCAGACTGGCCGGGGTCATCTGTCCACCCACGCCTGGGGCGGGAGAGGAAATGAGCATTTCTGCTGAGTCATGCAGTCAAAAAAAAAAAAAAGCCCGAGGAGTCAGAAGAGCCGGCACCTTCTGCCGCTGCAGCGCTCACTGCATGAAAGTGAGCGCACCCACACCCCCGCGCCTCCCCCGCTGCTGCTGGCTCCGGCTGAGCCCCTCTGCCACAGTGGCCAGAAAGCCCAGGTCTCCGCAGCCTGGGGGCGGGGCAGGGCTGAGATGCTCAGCTGAAGGTCATGGAGCCCAGCAGCACAGTGGGGGGGGGGGGGCCGCCCCTCCACCGAGCACCAGAGCTGTCTGCTCATAAATATTTAAGGACTGCACCGCGGACTCAGGGGTTACTGGAGAGAGCGGAAGACGGCGGCTGCCTCAAGGTCGCCAGGATGCGAGACCGGCCCACCCACGGGAGCCTGTGCCACCCACGGGAGCCTGTGCCATGGGCCACGGGGGGCTCTGCCGCGGCTGCCCTTGGAGTCTCCTAGGGCCCCCACAGCCACCTGCTGCCAGGTGCGAGTGGGTCTGAGCCCCAACCCCTTGCAGGCGCACGCAGGCTGTGTGCCTCGGCCAGCAGCTCTGGCCAGCAGGGCCCCACGGCCCCTCTCTGCCGGTGGGGGCAGGTGCGCGGGAGGGCACCACTGCAGAGTGCGCAGGTGGAGCTGGTTCTCCACATAAACACGCCTCCAATTAGCGAAGCTCCACCACGGGCTCCTGGGAAGCCAGTAGGCTCAGAGGCTCCCTGCCGCCCGCCCGCAGCCCTGGGTGATTCATCCACGATCCCCACGGCCAGGTCGCCGTTACCTAGCAACCTGCCTGGCAACCTGGTAGCCCAGAGATGCAGCGGAGCCACAGCCCTAAGGCCACATCTGGAGATGGTCTGGCCTGGCCCAGGCTACGGGGCACCGAGGAGGGAGCGGGCAGCAGCAGGCCCGCGCCACACGCAGGGCACAGAGGTGCGGGCACTGCTGCCCGCATGGTCCCACCCCCGTGGAGAGGACCGGGAGGTTCCGTCCTCCCCGGGAGGCGGCCTGTCCCGGCAGGCCCAGGAGACGGCTGTTCTCTGCACGCTGCCGTGACCGAGCCCCGCGCAGGCCAGCCCCTCCTGCCAGCGACCGCCAGCCCAAGGACAGCCTCTGCCCGGTGCTGCCCTGCTCCAAGAGCGCCCACACCTGACCAGCCACTGCTGCGCCTTGTGCGCCGGAGACCCTGGCAGCAGGACGGGGCAGAGGCGAAGAATGCCCAGAAAGGCGGGCACCACTCACCCCCAGAAAAGCCGCCCCCGGCCCATCTGACCTTGAGCTAGGACACCCCCTGCCCCCAATAAAGGACGCCAAGCCAGGCCGAGGTCAGGGTACCCGGAGAGCGGGCAGGGCGTGGCCTGGGTGACCGGGCCCCCAGGGCAGGCAGCCTCAGGGAGGGCACCACCGCAGGCAGGACCTGCTCAGCGGGGCCTTGGGGTAGAGACGGAGCGGCCGCAGAGGGCTGCTCGGCCCTGCTCTCCCGCCACCCTGGGCAGTCCCTGCCCCACAGGGCGAGAGCCACGGATTAGCGCCTGCGGGGGGCTCCCACCCCGGGGCCCAGGGCAGGCGCCGCGAGCCGGGGGGCTCCCAGGCAGACCCTGGCGTCTCCCAAACCCCCAGTTACTCTGGGCTGAGGCCTCCTGGCCCCTCGGGTCAAGGCGCTGCTACTGTGCGTGTCCTTGGTGCGGCGGGAGAGGGCCTGGCGAGGCCAGCTGAGCTGACGCCCCGCGGGCTGCTGGGAAGGCGGGCGGCTGCATCCTGGCCGCTCACCGGGGCGGGCGGAGGGCACAGGCGCTGGCACGGGGAACCAGCACACAGACCCAGCGCCAGGAGAAGGCCGGGGCCTCAGGGCCCACAGCCAGCTGCCAGCTCCCTGCCTCAGTTTCCCCTCAACTGTAAAATGACAGTGCCTGTTTCCTGGGTGTTCTGTGAGCACTGAAAGCTCAACAAGGCCAATCCAGGCTCTGGCTCTGGGTGCACGGGAACTGCCAGAAGCTGTGATTACTGCCCCATAGAGGGGAACCGGCGGTCAATCCCAGGAGGCTGCGTGGAGGGCGTGCTGTGGGGCTGACACCAGAGAAGCTGGCAGGGGGATGGGAGCTGGAAGGCGCTGCCCCTGGGGAGGTGTGGCTGTCAGGAGGTATGGGGAGGTGCGCGGGTCTCCAGGCAGCGCTGGGGCTGAGGGGGCAGCCCCTGGACCCGAGCCTCTCATGGCACACCCTTCCAGAAAGCACTGGCCAGGCCCGCAGTCAGCCAGGGGCACTGAGACCACCAACCACTCGCTGCGCCTTCTGCCTGCCGGCCCGCAGGTTCTCGGCAACAGCAGCCAGCGATGCCTGGCCAAGGCTGCGAGGCCCTGGTGGCCCATGTGCGTCACCAGTGCCCAGGCAAGGGGCCTGGGGACCCGTGTGCTGTGCATGCGAGAAGGACGCCCAGTGAGGACACGGCCGGCCCCGAGGGACCTGTGGGCGAGGCTAGCCCAAACCGCTCCCTGAGCCCCAGCCCTGTGAGGTGCAGGCGGAACGGCCACGCCCAGCCCTGCGGGGGCTGCCGGAGCCACAGCCACAGCCAGACCTGACACGGGGCTCTGCCGGCTGACCTGGCTCCATCCCGGGGGTGGCCAGAGCAGTGAGGGCCAGCTGCTGGCACACCCCGGCCGGTGCCCAGGGAGGACGAGAGGGGTGCCCTGGGTCCGCCCACCCCGCCCCGGGCAGCGGACCCTCGGCCGGGCCTCGGCGTGCGCACAGGGCTGGCTCGCGCAGCTGGGCCTCAACCTGCCCATCCTCAAGCCGGTCTCCCTGATGGCCCTGCCCCTGGAGGGGACCCAGAGGGTGCAGCAGCGGGGCGCACGCCCAGCCCCCACCGCCTGCCTCCTCCCAGAGCACTCTGCAGCGCTGTGCCTCTGGCGGCGCCCTGTTAGAGCGCTGGGAGGAGGGATGGAGAGGAGGGGGGCTCGCATGGCGGCTTTGGCCCTGTGAGCGGGTCTCTGGGGCACCCACCCGGCACCCACCCTGCCCCTCCCTCCCCGGCGCCCACCCTGCCCCCCCTCCCCGGCGCCCACCCTGCACCCCCCTCCCCGCACCCACCTTGCACCTCTCTGTGACGCCCTCGCTGATGCTGACAGTGAACTCGGCCATCCTGGCGGGCCGGGCCTTGCCTTTCTTGCGGTCGGGCTCATATTCCGTCTTGGTTTTCACGACCACCTTGTGGAGACACAAGCAGCGGTCAGCAGCGGGCCAGGGCCTCAGCACATCTGTCCCGGGGACCTCGCCGGGACCCTCGCGCCAAGGCCGGCACCCCAGGCTGCTGGCGTCTGCACCCGGATGTCCAGGCGGGGCCGTCAGAACCCCGCAGCACCCTGGGTGGAGGACGGTGGCCTGGTGGGGCGGGCAGGGCCCAGCTCGCTGGCCAGGCTGCCGAGGGGGGCTGCAGGGTGCCCCATCCCCGCGGGGGCGGGGCCACAGGGTTTGGTGGGTTTGGACCCACCAGGGACAGACGAGGAGCCTCCAGCCGCGGTCTCCCTCTGGGCTAAGGCGCATCTCATGTCTCTGGCCCGACCCACCCTCCTCCTCTCCTGGGCCCAGCCCCCTAAGGGTGCCCTGCGCACAGCACCCCGCTATATGGCAGGAGACCTGCCTGCCTCTGCTCCACAGCCCCCTTCCCTGCATCTCCAGCATCAGCTGCGTCCCACTTGCACCTCAGATCTCCCCACAGCCCTCTGCTGCCCAGGGCCAGGTGCTGTGGCCAGGGTGTGGAGGGCAGTCTCGGGGTCACAAGCATCGTGCCCCAACCCAGAGCAGGGGCCACCGGCAGGGGCCGCTGAGCAGAGAGAACCAGCCCCAGGCTGAGTCTGGGGAGACGCCAACGCTCTCCTGGGGGCGGGGCCAGGGCAGAGAGGAGTCCGCGCAACTGGGGCCACTTGAGCTGACCCGGGGCGCTGCCAGTGCCGCTGGAAGGCCGTTCAGGGCCAGCCTCGCAGCCCACTCTCCCTCCGCTTCTCCTCGGCCCCTTCCCGAGCTCCCCTGCGTGGGCCCAGGGACGTGCCTCACGGGCCAGCCTAGGGCCCCCAGAGCCGCCCCACCTCCCTGCCACGTGTCCCCAAGCCAGGCGCACCCGACGGCCGCGACCAGGAGCACTCGCCTGGCCCTCGGAAGCCCAGGCCCCTGTGGGGGGTGAGGCCTCACTGGCCAGGCCGCCGTGTGGGGACAGGAACCCCGGGCTGCTCACCGGCTGAACTCGAGGCTTTCAGGGAGCCCAGGGTCAGTCCCTACCTGCTACCCAGCAGCGCGTGGGAGCCCCGAGGGAGCACGGCAGCACAGCTCCCCGTGCAGCCAGGCGGCCCCCTCCCTGCGCACTTCTCACAAGGGCCTCCAGCCGGGCGGGCCTCAGCTGTGGGCTGTTGGGCCAAGGGCACGAGCTCTCCAGGCGGGGGCGGGGCCGTGCCCAGCTGCTTTCTGGGGGAGCGTGGCCTCCAGCCCAGCCACCTCACACATCCCGTAAATACTTAGAGACTCACTTTCCTCATCTGGGACCTTGGAAATCCTTAGTCCAACCCCCATTCCCTACTGGGGTCCCCACCTTCCCTGCCCCCCTTTGAACATGCCAAGCCCAGGACCATTCCCAGGGGCTACCGGCTGCCCCGGACCCCATGGCCTGGCCAGGCTGGGCACCGGCCGAACCCAGGTGGGGGTGCGAGCCATCGGGTGCCAGGCGCTCTGGAGGGAGCAGGCTGGGGTGGCGACGCACGGGGGCCGCGGAGGGACCGCCTGACGGAGGGGCCAGTTCAGGACGCGGCTCCAGCGCCATGTCGGGCTGAGGCAGCAGGACAGCGGGTCAGTGGCCAGGCCGTGTGGCCGGTGTCTACCCGGCCGGTCCACCCCTCCTGCACCACCCCAGCCGGGCACGCCCCCAACACCCAGGGTTCAGGCCGCAGGTGCAGCCAGCAGCCTTCCTCGGGCAGACACACCTGCCGCCCCGGCCCTCCCGGCTGCCGTGGGGGCAGGGCCGGCCGGCCCCCTGGGGTGAAGGAAGTGTCCAGATGCAGGCTGCCCCCCCACCCCCGAGGGCAGCGACCTCGACCCTCCACCCCACATCCCGGCACATCCGGTCCCCAGCCGCGGGCCCCTGGGACCAAGAGAGCTGCGGGGGCTGAGGGGCCGCCCCGGGGTCGAGCCCGGCCTGGCACAGAGCGACCTCTCGCTACCCCAGAACACGCTTCTCCCCACCCCGCCTGCGAGGCCGCCTCAGGGACAGAGGCGCCCTCCGGCCATGCGCCAGGCGCCGCCGAGGATGACAGAGCGTCCCCGCGCCCGGCCGCGCGGGTTCTCACAAAGCAACAAAGGCGGCGGCCGGGCGCGGGCCTCCTGCGGCACCCCGCGGTGGGCGGGGAGAGAAGCGCAGGGGCACCCCGCCATCCGGCTGGCGGCCCCAGCTGGAGGGCCCGGCCCCTGGGGCAGCCCCGCCTCGGACCAGGCGCCCACGAAGACCCGGGCTCCCCCCAGCGCCCCACCGGCAGGAGCGGCCGTCCCCGCCGGTGCGCGCCCCCCGCGGCCCCCGTGCACGCACGCACGCCGCGCCTCTCTTTTGTCGCGGCGCCGCCGGATGCGGGGGGCGCGGGGCGCAGGCCGCTCACCTTGTCCGGGGGCGGGAACTGCAGCTGGTTGACATCGAGGGGCGTCATGAGCGGGATGGTGTCGAAGCCATCCTCCAGCAGCGGCTGCTTCGCGCCCTTCTCCGCGAAATTGTTCCCCAACTTCACCATCGTTCCGAGACGAGGCCGCCCTGCGGGGAGGCGGGTCATGCCGTGGGCAGCGGCCGCGCGCCCACAAAGCGCCGGGTAGGGCGCCCCGCGGCCGGGGAGGGGGCGCCGCCCTGCGCCCGCCCCACGGCCCTGCGGCCCGCGCCCGGCCCTCCCGCCCGCGCCGGCCGCCCCGCTCCCCGCGGAAGGCTCCGCCGCGCTCACCCCACGCCGGCTCCGCAGGTCTGGTCCCGCGCCGCGAGCTCCGCGTCGGCCGCCCGTGCGCGCAGCAATGGCGGAGGCGGCTCCGCGAGTGGGCTCCTCCCGCTCCGTCCGCTCCTCCCGCCCGCCCCCTCCTCCCGCTCCTCCACCCGCTCCTCCCACTGCTCCTCCCGCCGCCTCCTCCCGCGCTCCCGGGGGTTCGGGGCGTGAGCTGGGGAGTGCGTCTCTGTCTCTGCCTTTAGGCAGATCCCTGGGGGCCGGGCTGCCCGGAGCAGGGGTGGGGACTCCAGAAGGGGCTGGGGGTGCGCCCGGTGCAGGGGTGCGGTACCCCAGGGCTGGAGACCCGGGATGTGGGAGGCGGAAAGAGGGGCTCGGTTGGGCAACCCTGGGGCGATTCCAAAGTGGGAAAGGACAATAGGGGCGCCCCGCCGGGAGCCATGCAGCCGCTGGGGCTCCTGAAGGCAGTGAAGAACCCTTTCGGGAGCAGCGGCCTCGCCCGGACGAGCGGTCCTTTGTGTGCGGCTGCTTGGGGAGGAGGCGCCAGAGGGTGCGCCCCTGTATAAAGGAGGCGCAGGTGGGACTGACACCCCGAGTCGGGAGAGAGAAGTGTTCAGCGCAAAGAGAGGGCTGGCTGTGCTGCTCCGGAGGAAGGGAAAGGTGTCTGTGGTTGGGAATAAAGTGGGGGGACAGGGGACCCCTCTCGCTGCCACAGCCTGGAGCCCAGGAGGGGTGCAGAGGCGGGCAGGCAGGATGGGTCGGGGTGGAATTCAGGAGGGGTTTCTGCCCCGCCTGCTGCTGCCTAAGCAGGTGACTGTCACGTGTCACCAGTGCCCCGGTCAGGCCTCGGCTGGCAGCTGAAGAGCTGCAAACTCCCCAGGCGAGCAGGAGCCCCCTCCTGCCCAGGCACCTGAGGGGCACAGGCAGGGGAAGACAAGGCTCTGGCAGAGCAGCCTCCCAGAGGGCGAGCCCACCTCTGCTGCCCCGAGGAAGCCCCAGGGAGCCCAGGGCGGGAGATGGACAGGAGGCAGGGGCAAGAGGGTCTCTTGTCTGTGGTGCTCTCACATGTCCCCTCAGATAGGCGCCTCACACAGCGCACCGTCAGGGCCCCCAGTTCCGGAGTTGCCCCGCTGTTAGCCAGCCCGCTGCTGGCCTGGAGTCCCTCCGGCCCGTCTCCTGCCCCAGCGTGTCCTCTACAGGCACCTGCCACTGGGCTCCAGGCCCTCAGGTGGCCCAGGGTGGGCCTGCTGGCTGCATCCTTAATCACCTGTTTCCCTCACCTGGGTACTAGTCCCAGACCCCAGGACGAGGGCATTTGGGGGTCCCCCGGAGCACACGACAGTCATCCAGCCTGCAAAGGTGCAGGGTTCGGGAACTCGGGTGCAGAAGGTTCCGGGGGGGGGGGTAGGGGCTGGCGAGAGAGAGGCCGAAGAGGCCACGGCCACAGGACTGGGGGAGGCTGCAGCTGCGCTGGGGGGACAGGTTTTGGGGTATCTGCATAGGTGTACGCAGCGAAGGCCACAGCTTGGGCCTCTGGCCGCGGCTCTGCCTGGCACCGGCAGGTCGGATGCCCAAGCCCCCGGACACGCGGTGGGTCTGCTGCTTCTGAACAACCTCCCGACACGTCCCAGGCGCGCGCTTGTACGCGTCCAGCGCTCACACGGAGCCTGAGCCACGGGTCAGCCCCCTGCAGAGCTGCAGCAGCTTCTCACTCTCTGATGCGGCTTTGCGGCTTTGCGCCCTCAGCGGCCCTCGGCTACGGCTGAGCTGGGCCCGCGGGGCGGCCCCCCCAGGCCTGGCCGTCCGCACGTCTACAGGGAGGCCGCAGGCGTCTCCGTCTCCACTGGACGCAAGCAGATGGAGAGAAACGCCCGTTTGGTCTGCTTGGGACTAGAGGCTGCGCCCGGAAGTGGGTGGCCGATGTGCACAGCTCAGCGCAAGGTGACTTTGGGCTGGGGGGGCCTCCCAAGACTCCGTAGCTCCAGACCCCCCGGCGCACCTCCTCTCATGTCAGGCTGCTCCCCAACACCAGGCTCTGCCGACCGGAGGGCCAGGGCGCCCTGTGGAAGCTGCGAGGCCGCAGCCAGGCCCACTGCAGGGCCCAAGGCTCCTGTTAGCTGGGGGGGGTGTGTTTGCACAGCAGCCGCGGTGGTCCGCGGGGCTCCTCGGGGCTCCGGGCAGCAGCCCCAGGAGCGCCTCCACCTCTGCGGGGCGGGGGTCAGGCTGAGAGGGCTGGCCCAGCCATCTTGCTGGGGAGCAGATCTGGTTGAGTGGAATTACCTGGGGGCCAAGGCTGTCTCAGGCTGAACAGGCCTCTGGTCTTGCCCCATTTTACAGCCGGGGAAATCGAGGCCGGTGAACAGAAGCTGGGCCAGGCCTCCCGTCGGCTCACCACCAGACAGAAGGCTCGCCTGTGCTGTGCGTTCGCTGAGGCTTGGGGTTGTCGGGAAAGAGCCCATGTGGAGGGCCAGCCTGGAGGGCGGAGGCCGGGCGGTAGGGTGACCCTGGCCTCGGCTGTCAGGCCTGGGGCTTTCTCTGGACACACGTGAGCTTGGGCCTCTCAGGAGCTACAGGCTGAGCCCCACGAACCCCCAGGTGCTGCTCCCACCACCCCCCAGCTGTGCTTATTTAACTGAGCTCTGCCTCTGGCTAGTGGGGGGCCACGGGCTGTGGGGCCTTGGTTAATCGCTACCCCCCCCCCCCCCCCCCCCGCTGAGGGCCCATCCATGGTCCTGCCCGCCTGCTGCTGCTTCCCGGCAGCAACAGACCCTCTGGCCCCGTCGCCCCCGCACTCAGGGCCTCTGCACCCCACCCTGGCCCTGCACCTCTGCAAACTGCCCCCTCGAAATGCAGCCGACTGGCCTCAGGGCTCCGCCGGGCTCCAGCCCAAGGGGGAGGTTTCTGCTCCAGCCCGGGGCTCGGGGAGCCTGTGAGGCCCCAGGGTGAGGGCCAGGGATTCTCTCCGCCATCATCTCTTCCTGCTGCTGCGGGGGTGGGGGGGCACTGTCCCCCTTCACCGGGGAGGGGCTTTAATGCCAGGGCCGGGTCTGAGCGGATGCCCAATGCCAGGTGCAGGGAGAGCCCGGGGCGCCACCTCTGCGCCCCATGAGGCCCGGGGATGGGCTGGCCAGGGAGATCTGGTCAGAGTGGAGGCCGCTCACCCCAGCCGGGCCCAGTCACCCCCTCCTGTGCTAGCACCCCCAGGCTGCCCTTCTTAACTGGGAGCTCCACCAAGGCTCACAGATGGGGTGGGGGCACCCCAGACCCTCACACGGGGGCAATGTGGCTGTGGGCAAAGATCCACCCTCCTGCGCCTCGGTTTCCCGCTCCATAAAGTGGGGTGGGACCAGAGGCGCTCTGAATGCCACTCCAGTTTAAAAGCCCCCTTCCTGGGGTCCCGTCACCATGACAACCCGGCCAAGGAGGCTCAGAGGCTGGTCCTGGACAGCAGGGACAGCCCCGGGGCTGCGCTGCCCTGACAGCTCCTGCCCGCCCCTGCGTGCAGCAACCACCGCACTAAATCATTTAGCTGGTAAATGATTGTAAAAGCACTTTGCCAGCATAGACCCACAGAAACGCCAAATTCTAATAACAATAACACCACCATCCGTGATTTAATTACTGAATTTTTTAAAAGCCCGCAGAGGCATGAACACAACTCATTGACCGTCCCTGGAGCGGGGCCCGGAGAGCGTCTGAGGCACAGGCCCGGAGGTGCCAGAGACCCCGGGCGAGCGGGGCTGCACTGTGCCAGCTCAGCCGTGGCCTGGGGGGCTCTTCCGCCCCTAAAGCCTCTTGGGCCGCAGCCGGTCTGGCGCCCGGGGAGTGCAGGCAGCGCGCCCGTGCCGTGTGCTGGCCTGGCCTCCGGGCTGGGCCCGCTGCTCTGAGCATCGGAGAACCTCTCCCCTGCCGGCGGCGGGCTCGCTTTCTGGTCCGCCAGGTGGGCGGAGGGGGCAGTTTCCGTGGGGTGGGGGCTTGCCAGTGAGAGGCATTCACCCCAGGTCAGAGCTCCCTACTTTGGGCTGTCACCCCAAATGCAAGGCACAGCCCTGCCCTCCGAAGCAGGGCGGAGGACACAGAGCTGCTGTAGAGCCCGGCCTGGCCACACGGAGGGCCGTGCCCGAGAGCTGGGCGGCTCCGCCGGCTGGGTGGGCCGCTTGGGCTCTGGCCGCCCCTCCGCCAGGCGCTGCCAGTCGACCCCGCCAGCACATACCTGCCCCCTGCAGTTTTCGGGGGGGCGAACTGCCACAGTTACTAGAATGAAGGCAAAAAGAGGGTCTTGCGGTGAGGTCAGTGGTGTCCCCTGAAATCCCTGCCTGCCACCTGGGCTGGCTGTGGCTCCGAGGGTGCAGCTGGCCGGGGTCTCGGGACACGCCACCTGGACTTAGACGGCGGTGCCCTCCGGGAAGGGACGTGTCGAGATGCAAGGAGGCGGAGCCCGGCGGGGTGAGTGAGGTGAAGGCTCTCTTGTGCCTCCTGCACCGGGTGGTGCCGGGCCAGGGCGCCGCAGCCGTGGCCACCTGGGCCCAGAGGGCGTGGTGGGCGGCCCGGGGTGAAGGGTACAGGCAGCAGCACAACAGGGGGACCCGTCTGCGGTGAGCCATGAGCCCAAGGGACTGAGAGCCCCAGAGAGCGCCCAGGGAACGGGCACGGGAACTTGGGGGAGCTGGGGGCTCCCGCCTAGCTCCCAGCCAGCCTGCCCGCCTGTGCCTGCCCCCGCACGCCAGCCGCCCTGCCCCGCCTGCGGAGCCGCTTCACACTGCGAGTGCTGGAGACCCGCCGGGCCGGGCCTGCTGCCCGCCCGAGTCTGCAGCGCCCGCCCTCTGCCCGCTAGCAGCGGGTCCAGAGGGGGCTGCAGGCCAGGGACACGGCGAGGCGACCCCAGAACGAGGGCAGTCCCCCGGCCTCAGAGGGCCAAGCCCTGCTGGCACCTACCGCGGACCTGAGGGCGGGAGTCGGAGACGCGTTCTTGCTGGCAACGCCCGTCTGACCTGCGCAGGCCCGGAGCGAGACAAGGCCCCGCCTTACCGCGCTGGGCTCGGATTCACGAGCCAGACTCCCGGAATGGGGCGAGCCCCAGAGAGCCCGTCCCGGGCTGTGCTCCAAGTGGGCCCCCAGCCCCAGCCCCCAGCCCCCAGCCCCAGCCCCCAGCCCCTGGGCTGCAGACAGCTCCTCCGCTCCTCAGCAGCACCTGAGCCAGCCCTCCAGGGGGCCACGCCCACGTCTGGGACCGCAGACTGCTGCAGGTGCTGTGCCGCGCTGTGCTGTGCTGGGTCACCTCAGGCCCACCCGCACACATGAGCGTGGACACGCGGAGACATTTAAAAGCCAGGCAGGGCCTCCCTGGTGGCGCAGCGGGTTGAGCGCCGCACTGTGGGGCTTCCACAGCCACGGCAGCGCGAGTTCGATCCCCAGCCAGGGAGGGGGCCCGCAGGGCGCAGCAGACCTCTCCTGCCTCCCGCTGCTCCCCTCAGCAGTGTGTTTCAGTCCATCCACCTGTCCTGCTCCCCACTGTCTCGGGTGACTCCTCTCAGCCCCCACGCCTCTGGTCTGTACCCCAGGTCTTGTGTGCTTGGATAAATCAATCTTTAAAGAAACAAGTGGGGGACTGGCGTGTCCAGGCAGTGGCAGGACCCACTCAAAGCTCAGGGGCCCCTGCCCTGCCGCCGTCTGTCCCACTGGGGCGCTGCATGTGCGTGTGTGTGTGCACGTGTATGTGCGTGTGCACATGTGTGCATGTGTGTGAGCGTGCATGTGCCCTGCCTGCCCCCGCACCCCGCACCCCCACTTGCCCCCACCCCCGCGCGGTGGGGTGGGCTTGCCCTGGGCCCGCCCCCTGCGTCCAGTCCCACGGAACTCAGGGGCCGCCCAGCGGCTGGAAATGGCGAGCCAGGGGGCGGGGCGGAGCTGACGCTCTCTCCGTTTGGTCCTGGCCTCTGGGCTCAAGCCTCCACGAAGGACCTCGAACGAGGAACAAGCCTTCTCCAGCAGGCGACGCGCCCGTCCGTGGGGAGCGGGAGGCCGGCGTGGACACTGGCTCCCGGGCTCCGCCGAGCCCGCCAGAGGAAGGGGGTGTCCGGGTGACACACTGTTTTTCCACACGATTAATCTTACCGCCCCGTTATCCGCGCCTTCCGAGCCCACCCGCGCCGCTTCTGTCCTAGCTGCGCCTCTGCGGCCGCCGGTAATGAGCGGGCCACCTCCAGGAGCCCTGGACGGCCGGGCTGGACCGGAACCCTCGTGTTCTGGCCGCTCCTCGCTGCCGCCGGCACCTGCAGCCGCGAAGCGCCCCCTCCAACATCAGGGCCAGGTCGGACGGAGGAGCGAGCAGCGGGGTGCAGAGCTGGGCGGGTGCAGAGCGGGCGGGAGGCAGGGGGTTGCCCAGATGAATGGACTGAGAGAGGCAGCCCCCTGCCCTCCCTGCGACCCTTCAAGCCTCCCCAAGGGCGTCCAGAGGGCTGAGCTCCCTGCCGAGGTCACAGAGCAGCAAGCGGGGAGGGCGGGGGTGCGGTGGGAGAGGACAGCGAAGAGACGGACAGACCGGCCCACAGCAGGTGACCGCAGCTCAGTGCCCAGCCCCGGCTGCGGTGTGCGGGCTGCCGCCCACGCCCTGCCTGCAGGCACGGGGTGTGCAGGGAGTCGGGCCGAGGCCGGGGTGCCCAGCCACTGGCCTTCCACCCTGGACGGCACTTGCCGGTAAAGCCAGCGTCTGTGCTCTGGCTAAGGCCGTCTGACTCTGGCTGTGAAGCAAAGGATCCCGGATGCTGGGAATGACTGGTCCGGCCCTGCAGGGGAGGAAGAGCAGTGCGGCCCCCGAGCCGGCCACAGAGGGCCCCAGGAATGAAGGGGCGGCACGGCTGGCAGTGGCAGTGGCCAGAGTTCGTGTTCCCCACAGAAGTAGCTGCCCCTCGGACCAGCCCCTGGCCAGCCCGGCCGCTTGGTCTCTCCCGGACCCGGCTGAAGTGAGCTCGCCTGACCGACGTGCCTCCGAAGAGGAAGTGCCGACAGCCCCACTTTACGGAGGAGGAACCGAGGGCCACGGCGGTCACCTGCCCGGCGGTCCGCGAGGCTAGCGGGCCTGGCCGCCCTGCTCCGGTCCCTGCCTGGGCCACGCCGACCGCCCCCTCTTTACCCGGTGCCCCGGCTCTGCATCCAGGGCCTCCCCGGCCCGCTGCCGCCATGCTGCCTCACCCTCGGCCAGGAGGGAGGAGCCGTCTCAGCGGGTAAACCGAGGCACAGGGGCGGTGTCTCCTCCAGGTCACACAGCTGCACCAGCACGTGGCCGCCGCTCCTCAGAGCTGGGGATCCCGGGCCTGCACTGAGCCCCAGGGAGCGTGGAGAGTGGCAGTGCCCGGACCCCACGCGCACCCCAAGACCGCGGTGCCGTCGCCCTCGGCCCCTGCCTGTCCCCAGGAGTCCTTCCTTCCAAGCCTTGCCGGCTTGTCTTTGGATGTTGCTCTTTTAATGTGCGCTGGGTTTAAAAAGCGCCAGCAAAACACACGCGCAGACGCAGGGGCGTCGTCGTCCCGTGCTGACCGGGGTGGGGCGGGGCGGTGGGGAGGGGGCGCCCTCGGCTGGGGCAGACTGCACCTCAGCTGGCTCTGCGCCAAGCCCCGCCTCCAGCACCCCAGGCCCCGTCCCCCCACCCCCAGTCTGTATTTTCCTGCGCCGGTGAAGGGCCTGTTACTCACGGCTGGAGTGGGGAGGAGGCCAGCCCCCTCCTCCAGGCTGACCACTCCAGGCCTGGACTCGCGGCAGGGCGGACACGCGTGTGCAGCGCCCTGGGGAGCCCGCGGCCATCCTCAGGGACGAGCCAAGAGGCGGTTTGCTGGACCGGTCATCTCCACGCTGGCGGCCCTCCCTCGCCCCACGGCGCCCGGCTCACGCCTGCCCCGCCCCAGGTCATTCTCCCTTTCTTCCAGCGGCCTCCCACCAGGTCTGGCGTGGGGCGGGGAGGCGGGGAGCTGGGAGGGGCCCTACCCCAGTGTCCGCCAGTCCAGGTGAGCCAGGGGTGTGGGGGTCACGCTCCCCATGCCTGGCTGAGGGCGTCCTTGGGAACCGCATCAGCCCCGCAGCCCTGGGCACAGGCTGGGGGCAGAGGGCTGCAGCGTGGAGGCCCAGACAGAGTGAGGAACTCCAGACACCCCCTGAAGGGCTGCTGGGTTATTTCCAGAGACTCCTCCTGGGAGTGGCGCCCCAAGCCCCAGTTTGGGTCACCCGAGGCTGCGTGGTCTCTGTCTAGTGGACTGACCCACTTACGCTCTGCACCGAGGCTTCGGAGCGGGAGGCAGTTAACTCAGCACACAGTGTCACCTGCAGAGCCAGCACCCCACCCCCCGCCCTCGCCCCAGGCACCTGCGCCCTTTAAGTGACTGGTCACTTGGTCACGTGGCTTTTCCTCCCTGCTCCCCCTCCCTCCCACCTCCCTCCCCTTCCCTTACCCTTTCCCTCCCCCTTTCCCCTCCCTCCATACTTTAAATCCCCAGACTCACGAGTTAGATTCCATAAAGGGCGAGTTGGCAAACCCTAGGCCCCACCCTCAAGTCCAATAAAAGCAGGACCCCGGCCTCATCCCCTGTGTCTGTCTCACACACACGTGTGCACCCATCACATGGGGCTCCCCCTCGCATCGGTGCTCGCGGCCCCCACACCGCACCGACTGTTGGTCCTTCACCGTGCCGAGTGGTGGGCGCTGGGGTGGCCAGCAGGAGACCCCAGCAGGGCGCTGCCATGTGACCCCGCTGTGCTGCGGGAGGAGGCTGTGTCCCCAGGACCTGCTCGGGGGGCCGCCTGTGGCTGGGAGGCGGCGTGGGAGGGCCGGGCCTGCCGGGTCAGTCCATCCACCCGTTCTGCTCCCCATGGTGTCTCTGGTGAGTCCTCACTGCCCCCCACCTCTGGCCTGTACCCCGGTTCTTACACGCATAAATAAATGCATCTTAAAGAAAGTAAATACAGGTGTGCATCGGCATTTCTGCAGGGCTGCAACGAGGCGGGCGCTAGAGCGACGAAGAACAAAGCGCCTGTGCGATGCCGCAGGGTGCCCGGCAGTTTCTTCTGCCCGCGGCTGGTGTCCTCCGGGCTGTGTCAGGGCCTGGCACACGCCCCTCGCACGGGCGGCGGCGGTCCTCAGGTGGACGGTCCTCTGTCTTCCGGCCGTCGTCTGGGTCCGGAGCCTGCAGCCCGGGCCCCGACGCCCCAGAGGGTCCCCGCTCCCCAGAGCCGTGGCCAGTCTGTCCTGTTCTCGTCCGTGTTAGTGGACTTAGCGGGGCACGCTGCCGGGGCGCTGGCCAAGGAAAGGCACGGCCGTGCCCACCAGAGGGACGGTCCTGTCCTGTCACCCCCAGGGGACGACAAGGATGCCCTCCAGCGCTGTGCTGTCCCTGCGGGCCTGGCGGGGAGGCCGAGTCAGGGGCTCAGGCCCCGCGGGCTGCTGAGCTGCGCTCCTGTGACCAGGCAAGCTCATCTGACCGCCGCCCACCTGCCCGGGGGCTCCTGTGCTGCAGACAGACCCTGGGCGTGGCTGTGCTTGGGGCGACAGCCCTGGTGACCACCTCGACTCCACCTGACCCCCGGGAGCGTGGAGGCCCGGTGCTGGTGCTGGGCCTGTCTTCTACCGCTAGATGCGCATCGAACGGGCGGGTTCACAACCTCCACCTTCCTGGGCCGCTCCGGATCCAGTCCAAGGTCGCGGGGTCGTGGGCGGGGCGCCATCTCCCCGGCCCTGGGGCCTCCCTGGCGGTGCCTGGCTCAGCCTCGGCATCTCTCGCTGGAGTCAGGACGGCGTCTCAGTGGGGCAGGCCTGCCCTCACCCGCTCGGCAAGGGCCCGTCTCTAGGGGCGGCCGCACTGGGTGCTGAGGCTTCAGGAATGGATGTGGGCACAGACGAGTCCATGGCGCCGCTCCCGAGTCCCGGACGTCCCTTCTCCCCGGGGACACCCCAGCTCATGTGCGGCCACTCCCCACTGGCCCTGATGACCACCCATCAGCTCTCTGCGTGGAACTGCCCGTGCCTGACACGTCACGTGGATGGAAACAGACAAGGGGGCCTTCAAGCCGGCCCCTCCCGAGGCGTGGCCTGCACGGCGGCTGAACTGCCACAGGGCCCAGTCGCACCTGGAGAATCCCGGTCCGGCCTCTGCTTACCGCGAGGGGCTACACTGCCATCTGCTGGCTGGGAGAAAAAGGCCCGTGCTCGGTCAGTGAGATGGCGCTGGAGATGCCAGCTCTCACCTGTGGCTCGGGCTGAGCCCTGACCTGGGCGTCAGCACGTGACCTGGGGTAGGACATGGCCGCCGGCACATGTGAACAATCCTTCCCTTCCCTCACTCCGTATGTAAATACCTTCTTGTTATTTTCATTATTGATGTGCTTTTGGGTTATGTCCTGAGATTTAAGAGCTTTAAATTTATTTACGCATGTAAGATTGGGATGTAGGCCAGAGGTACAGGGTGAGAGGAGTCACCAGGGACACGGTGGGGAGCAGAACAGGTGGACTGAGTGAAATACATGCGGAGGGGAGCAGCGGGCGAGGCAGGAGAGCTGCGCCATGTGGGTCCGCTCCCTGGCGGGGATCGAACTCGTGCCACAGTGGCTGGGGATAGCTTGATTAGTGCTGAGACTAACTCCTGTGCCACCAGGGAGGCCCCGCGTCCTGCATTCTTTTTTTTTTTTTTAAAGATTTATTTATTTATGCAAACAAGCACTGAGGTACAGGCCAGAGGTGTGGGGGTGGGGGGTGGAGAGGATTCACCACAGACAGAGCAGGGAGCAGAATAGGCAGATCAATGGAGGTACACTGCTGAGGGGAGCAGCAGGCACAGCAGGAGCGGTCTGCCACGCCATGTGGGTCCCCTCCCTGGCCGGCAGCAGGGATCGAACTCGTGATGCAGTGGCTGCAGTTTGCTTCACAGTGCGTTGCTTAACCCACTGCGCCACCAGGGAGGCCCACGTCCTGCATTCTTAACCGCATGCGTGAGGACCCCTAACAAGGTTAGCCCTGGTCTCTGGGTTTGTCCCATTTCCTAGTCACCAGTTTTCCTGTGACAGCTGGCAGTGTTCAGGCAGCTCTCAAACACTCTAATCCTTCGTACAAAGTTTTCAGGGCAGTAACTGCAGTGTGCTGCAAAGGCAGTGTGTTCTCACGGCCGGGGCCCCCATTCTGAGCTCAGCAGGCCTTCCAGGGAGCTGAGAGTGGACACACATCCAGGAAGCCCCATCGAGCAGCCAGACCCTGGGCTGGTGCCTTCCAGTGGGTCACGGAATCACCTGAGCCTGGGAGAGTGCCGGAAGGGCGCTTCGCACCGCAGAACAGACGGGGGCCTGAGAGGCTGAGTGACTTGCTGGGGCCCAGCCAGCAGGAGACAGGCGTGGTCAGGCGGTTCTGAGGCTTCTGGGCCAGCGCCCCAGGCTGGCAGCCCCGAAGCCGGGTTCGTCCGGGCAGGGAACCCTTGTTGGGAATGT
Organism: Galemys pyrenaicus; assembly: GCA_019455555.1. Lineage (NCBI taxonomy): Eukaryota > Metazoa > Chordata > Mammalia > Eulipotyphla > Talpidae > Galemys > Galemys pyrenaicus. The sequence continues at coordinate 939,286 of JAGFMF010012216.1, forward strand.
GGTGGTATGTGGCTTGGGCTGAGCCCATACCGCCATTGTCTTTAGGTAAGATGTGGAAGGAAACACACAATAATATACAGAAAAGCATGTTTCATTTATTCAAGTTAAATTATGAGTTTCATATACAAATAAAATCTTTTTGTAAATAGAAGTACAAAACACTACAAAAATTCCAGTCATGTAAAAATGCAAAAATAGTATCTGTATCACATTTGTGTTTCCCTTCAACACGACCAAAACGTCCGGCAGCCGGCTCAAAGCCCCGCTCGTCACGGCTGCTGCCGGCCGAGCCGCACCCCTCCCGCTCCTGCTGCTTCCTGCCCAGGCCTTTCTTCCCACGCCCCGAGCCGAGAGCCCCCTGCCCGCAGCAGCAGCCGAGTGCCTTGGGGACGGGGGTCCCGCGTGCCCCCGCCGCAGGCTGCTGGAGCGGGGCCGCCTGTGCGGCCGCGGGCCTCACTGGTCCAGCTCGCCCTCGTTCTGCAGCGTCTTCATCGCCAGCCCCCACAGAGTCATGCTGGAGAAGAACTGCCCTCCGGAGGTCCTGTGTGTGGTGGGCGATGCCCGGCTGCCCAGGGGGTCGCCGCCGTGACCGTCCAAGGCGGCCAGAGAGGGGCGGATCAGGGCCATGCCGTCGGCCTGCAGGGGCTCGTCGCTGGCCGCGTCCATGTCGGGGTAGGCGTAGGGCTGGTGCTGCGCCGGCATCTGGGGCTTCGAGAGCTTGGCGGGGTCCAGACTGAGCTTGTCCTGGTCGCTGCCCCCCTGGGGCTGGGCCCCGGGCCGGAACTTGCAGTAGGAGCTGGCCGCAGGGCCGTCGAACCCAGTAGCCGGCTCCGCCCCAGCGTGGACGGGGAGCTTGACCGGCACGGGTGTCAGGGCCACAGACACGTCCCGGGGAAAGGAGTCGGAGCTCTGCGGCCTCTCGAGCTCGGGGGTCCGCACGGCCTGGGTGAGCCCCTCCAGCGCGCCGGGGCCCTCGTCCCCGGCCGAGCAGTGCATCCTGCGGTGGCGCCGGAGCACGGCCGAGCGGGTGAAGCACTTGCTGCAGACCTCGCAGGTGTACGGCTTCTCCCCGGTGTGAGTGCGCACGTGCCTGCGCAGGTCCCCAGAGCCCCCAAAGCATTTTCCTGGGGAAAGAGAAAGGAGCCCTCAGACAGGCTAGCCTGGGGGAGCCCAGACCGCGAGCCCGGCGGCCGCGTCACCCACCGGCCCCAGCGGCCCCTCCCAGCCCAGCTGCCACTGCGCTGGGGCCATTTGCGCCTGCTCGCTGACCCTTGAGCTTCAGCCCGTCTCACACGGACGTGAGGCGCTCGTACCCTTCGCAGTAAAAGCAGGTCGGGGTGTGGGCACGCCTGCTCGGGGCGTGGGGCTGCTTCTGGGGACAACCAAGATGTTCTAAGGTCAGGCTGTGGTGAGGGTGGACCAAGCCACCGACCCGCTCACGTCGGGGGGCTGCTTCATGGTGTGGGGCATTCGGGGAAGCTGTTGAGACGCTGAGCCTGTCACCAAGACCTCCCTGCCCGAAGCTCTTCCCCCTTGCGCCTCCCCCGGCTGCCCTTGGGGTGGGGTGGCGGCAGGTCCCAGCTGGGCAGGGACGAACTTGTTTCCCTCAGGCCAAGCTGATTCGGGACTGACAGTTGGGATTAGTCACTGAAGACACAGCCAGGACTAAGTGAAGCGGCTTTATCCTGGACGCCGAGCGGCTGCGCTCCCGAAGACCTGCCCTGCTCGGACACTGACTACAGCGGACGGCCTCTCCCACGTGCCCCAGCTCCAGCTCCCACAGCTGGCCGGCGCTCTGAGCAGGCGAGCGAGGACGCGGGCACCCGGCACTGAGCCCGGCCGGCGCCCACCCCAACACGCGCCTCTGCACGCGGCCCCGTGCTGTGCGTCGGGCTTGCCGGCGCCCCTGCCCCTGGCCTGGGCGCCCGAGCACGGCTGCGGCGCCCCTGCCCTCACCACCGTGTCACGACGCCAGAAAGCGGCCTCTGCTGTGATACGGGACTCCGGCCCCCCAGCCCCCGCTCGTCCCCATGCTCGCTCCGCAGGGCCGCCGGGCACCGCACGCCCCCTCCCATGCTCCCACACACCCTGCCCACCCCTCGGCCACAGCTCCCAGCCACCTGCGGCCCAGGTGGCCGTGGGGTGGGGCGGCGGCGGCGGCCAGCACGGCCGCTCCGTGAGAAGGGGGTGCTGGCTCAGACCCAGCTGCGGGCCGGGCGCAGACTCACCGCAGGCGGAGCAGCTGTACGGCCGCTCACCCGTGTGCCGCACGCGGTGCTTGACCAGCTTGCGCTGCATGTTGAAGGACTTGCCGCACTCGTCGCAGGTGAAGACCTTGTCGGCCGTGTGCGTCTTCTTGTGCTCCTTCAAGTTGCTGAAGTTGCTGAACCCTGCAGAGACCGGCCGCGGTGAGGCTGAGGACCGCGCCCACGCCGGCCGCCCGGGCGGGAGAGGAGCGCGGCCATACCTCGCCCGCAGATGTCACACAGGTGCGGCTTCTCCCCTGAGTGGATGACGATGTGACGCTGGACATCACCAGAGGCGGCGAACCTGGGCGGGTTTGGGAGCTCGGTTAAGGGCCCTTCTGCACCTGCGGGCGGCGTGTGGGGGGGCGAGCGCGTCCACACGCGAGCGGTCGGGAGTGGCCCGATTCGCCCGAAATGTGCACCTCAAAAATCCTTCTTTCTTTTTAAAGAACGAAGAAAACATCACACGCTTTGTTTAGAGCACACTTTCACCTGGAGTCACTCATCCCTCCCCTTTGCGGAGGCCACTCACTTGGCCCGGGTGTCTTTCCAACCGGGACCTCGGGCCGGGCACCTCTGCCCCGCCAGGCACCCAGAGAAGCAGGCCTCGGGTGGGGCCCAGGGCCTCACTGGTGAGCGCGGCTCGGAAGCTCCACGCACCACCCCGGGCCACGGCAGGAGGCGGGCGCCGCAGCAGGGCTTATGCCAAGGCACCGCCGTGGGCACTGGCTGGGCCTTCGGGTTCAGGCAGCTGCAGCAGACACAGACCTGCCAGGCCGGGCAGCTCTCCCTTGTCCCTAGGGCGGAGTCAGAGGAATGGACTTCGTGCCCACGCCAGGGCTTCCCTCAGACGTGAGCACGCTCTCAGCAGAGGCAGAGAATCAGTTTCCTACCTGGCATACAGCAAGCACTTAATACATGCTGAATGCATAAAAGCCGTGTGACTGGTGTAGTCCGGGTGACGCCTGCTGGTCGAGCCCTGACTACCAGACCACAGGGCCCAGCGCAGGGGCGAGGTGGACGTCGCAGGCCGTGTGGGCCCGGAAGGGACAGCCCATCTCCGGAATAACACTGTCCACAGCAGGTCTCCCACCTGCCTGCAGGTGTGTCCCGGTCTCCTGCTGCTGAGCCCCCAGAGTCCTTCACAGGCCTCCCCTGGGGCTTCCTGCTCTCTGCCTTAGGTCTAGGCTCTCAGGCGACGGGTCTCATTCCCCGCCCCGGACAGTCATCTCCCTGGTGGCATTCAGCTTAACAAACATTTTGGAATGGAAACTGTAGCATAAAATAACCACCTTGGGGAAAAATCCACTCCCCAAGACTTCTGCCCCAGATTTCCTTCTGCTTAGCCTTTCTTTGGGCGAGCCCCACGCGCCCCCCAGCACGCCCCGGGCGAGCCCGCAGCGCCCCACTCGCTGACAGAGCCCCACTCGCAGAGCCGCCCAGACGCCAACAGCGCCCCACCCCGGGCACCGGCCCGCACTGACCTCTTGCCGCAGACCTCGCAGATGTACGGCTTCTCGCCGGAGTGTCGGCGCAGGTGAGTCTGCAGGTTACCTGCCTGCACAGAAGGGAGAGAAAGGCACACCAATAGTGAAAGGCTCTTTTGTTTTCAGGGTTATGTAAATTCAAAAGGAAAACTGACAGATTTAGCCAAGGTCCAGTCCAAGTCCCAGCACGAGCTAGCCTCCTCATGCCAGGTGGCTGCGGACCGGCCCGTGCTGGCCCAGACAGTGCCCTGTCAGCAGGTGCTGAGCACGGGTGCGTCCCCGAGCGCCAGGCCAGCCCGCTCGGGCACATGCTGCACCACTGCCGCCCGCGGCCTGCGCAGACACCTTGGCGCCGCGCCACTGCCCCTCAGAGAGTGGCTTGTTGCAGTGGGGAGCACAGACTTACATGTCGTGATCAGTAGGAAATCAATATGAAACTACCTAAAGTACAGTGGAATTAAAATTGGAAATACTCGTTTATCAGTTAACGCTTCAAGATAAAACGTGGAAACAGAATCTTCCACTGCCGTAAGCTAATAGTCTCAACCTGTCATTTCCCCTTCTTAAATTTTTATAGCGCTCTCTTACCAAAAACCCCGAAACAAATGAGTAGACCCATGGTAATAATGTGCACAAAATAAGCCAAAAGGGGAAATGAACAGTCAAGAGGTAACCCAAGCAACAAATCTGGCTTTGTAAACATACAAACTGTCTTTTAAATAAAATGTAGCTAGTTCACGTCATAGGACTGAAGAGGGCGTGAAATCTACCTGAGAAATGGAAGCTTACAAGTAGAAAAGTGTTGTCTGTGGCGCTTATAAGGTAACACAGAAGATTCTTTGCATCTGTTAGCATCTGGATTAGATACTCCCTTTCAGAACATGATAAATGACTAGAAAAAACAGGTTCATTTCATCGAGGAGGAAGAACTCGATGGAGCCCTGGGGACAGGCAGCTCTCGGCCGAGTGGCTGTTGGCGAGTCAAGCTGCCGGCACGCCGCAGGCGGCTGACATTTGGGCCTCTACACTGGCGCCGGCCTGCCCTGGGCTGGCGTCACTACGTGAAAGACCACGAGTCGGGTCACGGACTGCTGCTCCAGTTACCAGCCGAGCCGGGAAAGACTCCTGGCTCCTGAGTCTCAGCCCTTGTCTTTTGTGGGGAAGCCTAGGGGCGCACGGCCTCTCAGCAAGATGCACTTGTGCTGACTGCGGAGACCCCTCCTCTTCCAGGGGGCGTAGCTCAGGACCCCAGGGGTGCCGAAATACCAGGCGGTCCCAGCCGCACATGCTTTCTCCTCCCGTGCGAGCGCACATGAAGAGGCTCACACGGGAGAGCAGCAACGAGTGTCCTGGAGGTGAAGTGGCTGGCAGTCTGTCTTGACCCAGCGAATCTCTTCAGACCACAGCTGCCTGAGAACAACTGAGGCCGTGGAAAGCAAAACTGGGGTGTCCGGGGCCTGCTGTCCTCGGAGCGAAGCAGCTGCCAGAGTCATGGCACCGCTGACCTGGGTCAGCGCTTCCAAACTCCAGAGGCGCTCACAGCGGTAACCATCTGACTAGCACCAGCTGCTCAAGCGTTGCCTAGACCTCTCCCCAGGAGTGGCTGCGATGCCTCAGGCGCACGCACTCTCAGCCAGGCTGCGCCTGCCCTTTAAAATAGCATACAACGCTTGTTTTCAAAGGAAAAAATCAGAATGGCCTTCCACGTAGTTACCTTTCTCCCAGATAAAAAGGGGCATATATTAGTCTCATAAATGACACAAAAACAGGTTAAATAATGGAAAGACTAAACCACGATCCAAGACTATACCCAGATGAATTTACACTGAATCGCACAGCAAGCCTGACCTTTAGCCCAGTGTATTTCCGGTAAATCTGCACACACTCCAGTAGTAACCACCTGCACAGCACAGACCGCGTCTAGAAGCGACCAAGGCGAGCTGCGTGGAAGCCCCAGCAGGTGGTCCTGGCGGCGCCCGCGGACCACCCCGCGAGGCCAAGCAGCTGCAAGCCGCCTCGGCCCCCGCTGCGCAGCCTGCACGCGCTGCAGAAGCCGCGACAGGGGCCGGGGCCAGCAGCCCGGCTCACAGAGGACGGGCGCTGACGCGGGTGTCCGCCAGGCCCACCGTGGGTGCAGCCACGCCACAGCCAGCAGCAAGGAAGTCCGGTTCTCTCCAGGCCAGCACTGCTCTGATAGGCTGGTGCGGTCAGGATTCCGAACAGAAACTGTTGTGAAGAGAACATCTCGTCTGCTGCACACCGTGAACACAGTACTTAGATGTGACCGACAAGCAGCCACTCTTCACCGAGCACTGTTCTAATGTGGCAGTACAGGAGTCCCGAGGCTTTAAAGGAACAGCAGCAAAGAGTCACCTACGAAAACGACGTCACCACGCTGAGACAAAAGCACACGGCATGCTGCCAGCACAGGAAGCACCATCGCAGCGGTGAGGTCTAACAGCCGAGGAGAGGGCCCTTCAGAGAGCCTCACTCTTCTGCTTTCTGTTTTCACCAGACGGGGCGAGACCGGCCAGGATGCCAGCCTCACGATGTGCTGCTGGGACAGCAGTGCGGTGGCCGCCTCTCCACAGCCCCTCTCACTGCTCTGGCTTTTCCACTCCTGCCCGAAGAAAGCCTAACTCCGTCCCTCTCCCAAACACAACACGCACCAAGTCTCCCTTCTCCTATTTTTTGGACCCATCACTATCTGGTTTCTCCTTGGGACACACCGATCGGACCAACTTCTCGTCCACACAGGGTCCTCCAGAGACTCACGAGTCCTCAAAACATGGCCCGAAGCCGACCTCCTGCCTCCGGGCACGCACCACGTCCACAGCGGCACCACAGGATGCGACAGTTCGGGAGAGAGAGGCTCCTTAAAGCCGGTGGGTCACACTGTTCACTTACCGTCTGGGCTGTGGGCACCCCGCTAAACTGAGTACAAGAAACAGTTTAGAAGATGGACTCTTACTGGTAAAAGTTCCCTAACTGTGGAGTCTTCTGGAAGGGAAGGTATTTATAGGCTCACTTCCACCGAAGCTACCTCCGACACGAAGTGGCGGCGGGGTGACGCAGGCAGCCACCACGCTGCAGCCGAAACGAAGGTCAGGCGGTGGACAGGGCGGCCGGTGGGCGTCACTCGCTCAGTGCCGCCGTGCAGACAGCACATTGCTCTCTGACCCACACGCCAGGCACCTCAGGCTTATCAGGTGCCAACCTGTCTCCAGGACCCCGAGCTATCTCAACACTCTCTAGGGCCTCGCCCCAAACGCCACACTCTTCAGGTGGAGCCCTCTCCTCCCCGTACCGCCCCCTGAACTTACCCATCACAGCACTTCCACACCCCACAGCACTTCCACGCTCACTTCTCTCGCAACAATAAACTTCTCACAGTCTAAAAGATGAGCCCCAGCTCACGGCAGAGCCCGGAACACGCGCGCCTGCAACAAACAGTGGCCGAGGGGGTGCCGACCAGCGACTGGAGTTCAGCGGCCCAGGCTCTCAAAACCACCACGTCACTAGGAAGTAGACAGCAGTGCACCTCTAAAGACCTTTCTTTCCAGCCACAGAAATCGAGCAAAAATATCAATGCCAGCGTCGAAGAGGCGGCTCTCCGTGGGCGGAGTCAGGGCTGCCGTGGTGGGGCTGGCGAGGGAGCGCACGGCGCAAGGGCCGCGGCGGGGGCCACACCGACACGTCAGTCGCTGCAGTGAAAAACACCCGCACCAGAGCCCACCGCAGGCCAAGAAGCCAGTATCCCCGCGGGCTCAGGCTGCAGGAGCACCGCGCCGCTCGCTGGTTACGGGACTCGGGCAGCCAGCGCTGTGGAAGGGCGGGGCAGACGGAGAGAGCGCTTACCGCTACCGCACTGGAGCATGGAGCAAGTCTCCGTGCCCATTTTTCACTTAAGCCTCTGAATTCTCTACTGAAGCAAGAGGAGCCCGAATGTAAGAGTCACAAAGATCAGGCACAGAGAAGCGATGACTGCTTGTCCTCAGTGGTCACTGGTCCAGGGCTGCTTCTCCCACTACACCAGAGCTAGGAAGATTAACACGGGGGTGGGGGAGGGGTGTCTCAGGAAAACTGGACCCAGGAGATGAGAACAGGACAGGAAGTAACGTTTCCGAGTCCTTCCTAACTGTGCAAGGTTCCCAGCACTCAATCCACCCGCTTCCTCTTCCCGCAGTTGGGCGCTTATCTCATCACGCCTCCCTTACAGATAAGGAAACTAATACCGGGTCACAGAGTAAGTTCTCCAGGGGCAAGATCCACGTGCAGGCGGGCAGGCCCTTGCCCAAGCTCTGCGCGCAGGCAGGCTGCTCTGAGAATGGAGGGCCTCAACCAGAACGGCAGGCGGAGGAGTGCGCGCTGTTCAGCTACGCGGGCGTCGGCACACTCAGCACCTAGTGGGGCTCTGCTAAGGAGGACGTGGCCCTGCCGGAGCTAAGAACTCAAAGAAGGTGCCAGGACTTGGCGCGTCACGTGCACAGGCAGCGGGAAGAGCGGAAAGGAACCGAGGGTGCAAATCTGGGTTATCGCTACCGACGGCGGGGAACTGAGAAGCTGGCTCTGCGGCATGAGGCAGGGCGCTGCTGTGGCTCCCGGGACAGACACTTACCTGGCCAGAGGCATGTGCTGCTCCGTCAAGGCCTCCTCAGCACACAGGCCTGCACTCCGCTGCAGGCCGGTCCTGCGTGCCAACACAGGACTCGCTGCTCCTCTGCGGGAGCCGCGTGTGCGTCGTGCCGCCCGCAGCTGCCCTCCTACATACTCTGCAGGCCAGTGCCTGGCATGCGGTGACCAGCGGTCACCTTCACCTCAAAGGATGGGCAGCTCCCACAGTCATTCTGCCACCTTCCCAGTTCCCTCCAAAACGTGCAGTCTCTGGTTATGCCGAGAGAGCCCGGACCAGCGCAGCCCACAGGCACGGGCGCAAACACCAGCCAGGGACACGGCCGGGCACGTCCCGAGGAGGCAGCACAACCGGGCGTTCACAGCAGCACCGCCTGCGGCCCAGCAGCAGCGGGAGGCGCTGGCCCTGGCTGGCCCGGGGTCTGCAGCCTCTGGGTGGGCGCGGAGGAAGCGCACAAGAACCGGGGCCCGCTCACTGCAGGGGAAGGTACCGAACGGCCACAGGGTTATAAAACTGGTATCCCCCAGGAACAAGGAATTGGTTTTTGTGAGAATTTTCTCCTGATTTAGTCTGAAGTCTTTTAAGTCACAGATATCACCAAAGGCTTCTCTCACAAGTCCAAAAGTATGTCTCAATTGCAATAAAAACAATCACTGGGTTTCAGGTCTGCAATTATTAACAGTGAATAAGAGTATTCCCACCTGAGAGAAATGTTTCCCACAAATGTTACATTCAAAAGGTTTCTCACCTAAAACGAAACAAAATAACAACTTGTAAAATCATTAGTCATATTTGCACAGTCTTCTGTTTAAGTGTCTATCCCCTGTGTCCTGCCTTTCAAAAGAGAGCTTGGCCTTCGTCCTGCTGAGTATGACAGTGGAGAGTCTCTACGTCCTTAGACTTAGCTCTCTCACCCTCAGATGTAAGCAGGAATGATAAAAGTGAAATCTGCATTTACTGTTCTCTAAAAAATGAAAATGTCCCCCAATATAACCCTACGTTGAAACCAGACATTTCCGGCACTCGAACCACCCCCACGCCGGGCACGGTCTGCCCCTTCAGTTGAGGACTAAGGGGCATTTTCTCGCTGCGCGGCGGGACCGTTTGCCCGTCCTCCGCCCGACGCCCTGTCTCACCGCCCGCTGTGGGGGAGCAAGGGCAGCTCGTTCACACCATACAGGGTGGGGCCTCCCAAAAGTGCCAGGACAGAACCCCCCCCACTGTCCTTCAGGAGAAAACACACGAATACGCAGATGATCCCTGTGGGAGACGTGACCCATGGCCGCTTCGTCATCCCTAGCTTAACAACTCTGAGCACCTACATTTGGTGTAGAACAGATCAAAAGATGACACCCAGCTACAAAGAAACCACAGCAGTGCTGGCTGCAGTCTCTAGAATGTGACCTGCTCGGAATCACACTCTCAGGCAGTGCCTGTAACCTCTGCATTCGAACAGACTGTGAAGATTGAAACTTTCCCTTTCCCCTCAGGTTACGATCCTCTTTAAAAAACACTTCTTACGATCTATCAGGCGGGCTGGCTTTCTGGGCTTCTGCCCGTAAAAGATGGACACGTTTTTATTTCCTGAAAAGTCAATGGCTTCCTCGAGGTGAGGGCGCTTGCACGGCCCGGGTATGATGATCACATGCATTCTACACTCCAGGACCACATCCCCCCTGAAGCTACGGGGCTAATGCGCAGCATGCAGCCTGCGTGCCTGCTGTTCCACACAAGAGGTGACCGACTGCCAAGGCCCGACCCTACCCCTCCTCTCAAGCACGGTGCTCTCAGGACCCCTTTCCACTCAGCACCTGAGAGTAAGGCGCTTTGGCGTACGTGGGCTGTATGTGTAGGTGCAGTCCAGACTGGAAAGGGGGGTGACTTCTGAAACATGTGAGCGGCCCTTCACTGGTCTGCAGCGGGGGCCTGCCTACAGCACACTTCCAGGGCAGGAAATGGCAAAAAATACCTCACGCTGTGACAGAAACATTCTGGCCTCACCGACCCGGAAAGAGTTCCCCAGGTTGTACTGTGAAACTGCTGCCTCCCAACTGAGCAGTCGCCCTCCGCACGCGACGGGGTGTGCGCTAAGACCCCCGCGGCCGCCTACAAGCCCGTGGAAACCGGCTGCTTTCCACAGACAGCCCTATGGTAAACTTTAGTTTAAAACTGGGTAGAGTTAAGAGACTATTAACAACTAACAGTAAGACAAATATAACAATATACTCTGATAAAAGCTATGTGAATTTGGTCTTTCCCTCAAAACACCTTATTGGATGTACTATTTTTGGACCATATTTGACCTCGGGTAACTGAAACCACGGAAATCAAAACAGAGTGGGGGTGTGCGGGCTCAGTGTGTTCACGCCCCAGTAAGAATCTCCGCTATAATGACTATAATAGTCATCCAAAGAGGTTCTCTCAGGATAAACAATTTAACTTTGGCTTTCTACAAAGCAGGTAAGTCCTTCAATAAAAATTACAATGACCACTTTACTCTAGGAAATTTAGGAAACAGAATGGGCTGTTATTTTTTCAAGACAAAACTCAGCGACACTGCCCCCTACAGAGCGGTGACCCTGTCACCACCAGCAGTGACAATCACGGCAGTACTTTCTAGTCAAAAACACCGGGACGTTCACAAACATCAAATGTCCAACAACACACCGAGGCAGTGAACACTAAGCAAATGGGGACTCCGTGGTGACAGGAGAACCCCACACCGTCCTGCGGCCACCTGAGCCTTCACAGCAGCTGCCAGGAGAGCGGCCTGCGTGTCCCCGTTTGTGCCCATAAGGTGGTCATTAATTTACAACTTGCATTAAGAGTCATCGTACCTAATTACAGAAAAGCAATATATATGTAGTATACAGCACAATGCACCTGTATGGGAAACCTTTAGAAAAAGCAGACTTTTTAGAAAGTGGAGGTGTGAAATAAGGTAGTAAAACTGAAAACTCAAGGTGAAACAGAATGATCGTCACTGGAAAATACTGATAAAGCTGACTTAAAACTTACTAGAAAGTTTACCTCCTGTTTTCCAAATCGCAACTTAAAAAAGTCTGATACTCAAATTACTCCCAAGAAAACTTTTAAAAATGAATAGCACTAAGTTATTTTAGTCTGAATTAGCCTACCTTGTGCTTTAAAAAGTTAAATTTAATTCCAATGACATAACTGAAGATAGCTTATTTAAATATGAAATTCTGACTGCATCAAATAATTACTGTACTTCTTTAGAGACAGACGGTTTACCAGATAATAGGATAGTTAAAAACGAGAACTTTAAGATAATTCTTCAAAAAGTGTCACCAAAAATATAAAGTAACCAAGACTCCGTGATCGTTGCTAGTCTATAGCAGTACCGTCGCCAAGCAATAGCAAAGCTTCTTACAAAGACAGGAGCGGGCAGTGGTGTCTGGTCGTCTGCATTACTTCCTCTCCTGGTGCCTGCGGGACTGAATCAGTGTACCTGTATGAGAGCGTTTGTGGAGCTCCAGATTGCTCGGGTGTTTGAAAGGCTTCCCACACAATTCGCACGTGTACTGTCTCTGTGAGTGAAGGGCCTGAGACTGGTCTTCCAGGGCTGCAGGGTCTTCGGGCCTCTCCATTTCGTTAATGCAATGAAAGTTCTCAGGACTGGTGAGTTCTTCACTTTCTTTTTCGGCACTGTGGCCCCTGACTTTCTCTATGGCACTTTCACTGGCAGAGCCTAACCGCTCCACTAGTCTGTCATCTGATTTGGGGTCAGGTGTTTGCTCTGCGGATTTCTGCAACTTTAGGAAATTGAGCTTCTTCAGGTGAATGGCCTTTTTGAGCCTCATCTGTCTGGTGGGCTGCTGACATGTGCTGTCAGACTCGGCCTCTGGGGCAGACTCACTCAAAGGCGGGGCCAGGAAGTTGGAAGGCAGGTGCTCCGCAGACTCCAGGACACACTCGGAATGGCTGACGGCCCCCGGCTGGTTTTCGACAGCACTGAGGTCGGTGGCTGTGCTGAAAGTGAAGGGCTGCTCCATCAACCTCTCATGCCCAGGGCAGGTGGCCTGTTTATAGTACTGCTTACTATAGAAGTTTCTGAGCTTATAGTAGTAGTTCGGCTGCTTGAAAGGCAGTTCTGTGCTGCTGCCATCTAAAGCCTCGGGGGCTTGTTTGGACGTTTCGCCTGGAGAATGATGAAGATTAACCGATGGGGGCGTGTGAGGATGGGATGAATCCAAAACCTTGCTCTGCTGAACGTCTGCTGAGCACTCCTGCAGGAGATGAGGGTAGTTTTCGTTTATAACACAATTAGTGTCGGGAGTCAAAGCGCCCTGCAGGGGGAACGTACTGTTACATGGGATGCCGGGGGGCAGGTCTATACTGGTTGATTTTAAAAATGTGTGACACAGACTCAGAACGTTTTGAACTTGCAAACACTGGGCTATGTCCAGCATTACTTGCACATTGTCCTGGTTAAGATCTAGACGAGAGGTGTACATGAAGTCCAGGATCTGCCCGATGCCGCTTACATTTTTAATGTCCAAGTGGAAAACATCATTCTTTTGGCCTGGAGAATTCTGAAAGAGGCTCCTAAGAAGAGAAAGAATATCTGCTTACAGTGTTAACAATTCAGTCTAATAACTTTGTCTCATAACTAAAATTCACATTACATTAAAAATTACTACCTGCCTATAAGTGCCAAGATGTTAAAATTAAGTTATATAGCAATCAAAAAAGACAAACTCATGCCATCGGCGTTAACAAAGATGGAACTGGAAGGGATTATGCTAGCGGAAATTAGCCAGAAGACACGGATAAATACAGGATGGTCTCACTTATATGTGGAATATAGAGGAAACCTAACGAAAGGCCAAGAAAAAGCCAACACTAGAAAGCTGACCGTAGAACTAGGCATACAGCAAAGGAGAGGGCCAAGGGGAGGACATAAGGGAGTGTTGGTGACAGTTCACAGGTGATAAGGTGGCAGGAGAACTATGGGGACTACAGTGATGTAAGAAAAAATATTAATAAAAACAAGCAAAATAAATAAGTTTAAGTCTTTAAAACACTTTGGCAATGTAGCCAATAAAGCAAGTCTAAGAAATTAATCAATATCCAACCTTGCAAATAAATCTCAAAGCATAATTATGAAAACATTCACTGCTCGATCATTTTCCAAAATGTAATTATCTGCATGGACTACAACTTGCACATCTCTGAGTATAGAAAACTAAAGGAAATGTTAATATTTCACGTTTAGTCTGACAAATGTGTATCTCAGACATACAAAACATTTCCATTATACTTGCCTCAAAAATGTGTACAAATAGCTATAATAAACCAACCCTTGATGTATTCATTTTTTTAATCTTAACTATGGCATACAACTTACCATTTGACCCATTTTAAGTGGCTAAAAACAAGACAATTTTGGATCAACCGGTGAATTCAGTGGCGTCACGCGCTCACACTGCTGTGCACCCAACACCACCCACCACTTCTGAACTGTTACCCATTTCAAACTGAGTGTCCATTAAACAACATCTCTCTTCCCGTCTCCTCCAGCAGCCACCATCCTGTGAGTCTGACTGCTAGTCCACGGTACATAGTTACCGAGAGTCTGTTAGGTCATTCATTAGGTCTTTCAGCAACCCAGCAGCCAGAAAAGCCCTGTGCTGTACCAGGGGAAGGCAACACAGAGAACAAGCATCTGTTCTGCGACAAGTCAAGCTCACAGGTGAACACGTGTATCATGTAAAAATACCACAGTTAAGACAGGTAAGTTGTTCGGCAAGTTTTTCCATGTTGTATCAAACGCAGTTACCTGCTGCCCCAAATCAGCCTTCAGCTGGTTCTCACTCAAGGTAAAGGTGAATCGGAAGTGGAGTGGTGGGAACTCAAACAGTTAAAACATTGGAACGTCTAAATCCAACTGTCCCTTAAAGACACAGGTGAAGTGCATGTCCAAGACCACTCTGCAAAGGAGTGAGAAGCACTGCCTACCTCGTGGCGATCCAGTGCAGGCTGTAACTGCAGCACGCTCAACAGCTGATTTAATGTGATGACTCAGGATTATCAAGGACGACTAAATGCTGTTCCATATATTGCTTTCTGGAGCAGGCTTCCCTGGCTATCGAAAGTAGAACGTTCCTACTGATCTTGGCAGGTCATTTCTGGGGCCTGGGAACGCTCTTATTCTCATTATTTGATATCGGAAAAGTTTTGTGCTTTCCTAGACCCCCCAAATAACCTACCAAATCATAACGAATACAGACGTTCTACTTTCCAGTACTAGAGGAAACCTGGACAATGGTATGCATTTTAGGGGAGGAAGGTATTAAAAAAGAAGCTTTAGAGCTTAAAGGGAGGTAAGTCTCAGCTAATCAAAAAAAATTTATGTAGAATACTTAAATTAAGAAATGCTACTGCTAGATAGTCAATATTTAAAAGTAAATCTTTGAAATACATAAAAATGATTACAGGGGTAACTGAGTTCAACCTGTTTTTTAGGGTATTAAGATGAGAAACAAAACCCAAAACATTGTTAAAAATGTCACTTTAAAATGTCAGAGAACAACAATGTGGGCTGTTGATGTCTTATCACAGCAAAGTTCTTACCAGGAACTAGTCCTCAACTGAAGACTACGGTCACACAGGTGGGACTGACATTAATTAAAATTACTAAAATCAGAGACATCAAAGTACTTTCAGTCATCGCAAATACATTTCAGTGGAAAGGCTGTTTTCCTTTCAGGTTTCTTCAAATACAAAATCATAAGGTGCTATAAAATAAAAGGATAGTGAAACCCAAGAAAAAAAACTCAGACAAAGTACTTCATGGCAGAAGAGCTTTTACCCGCCCAGTCAGAAGAGCGCCGTCTAGCACGCACCGAAAATACTGGCTGAAGGCCGCCAGGACGTTCTTGTGCGCCTTGAAGCACACGCCCCTCACCACCAGCGTGCAGTCGCACAGCAGGCCCTGGATGCGCTGCTCCTGCAGCTGCTGCAGCAGGTGGCGGCTGTGGGCGGCAGCGGAGTCCATGCTCGACCACGCAGGACCTACGGCAGAGTCCGGGGCAAAACAGTGACCAAGGGCCCCCGGCCCACCCACTGACCTGCAGGGCACTGTCAAGACTCCCTCTGAAGTTAACAGCTAAAACAGACCGCCCCCGCGGACCTAGGCCAAGGCTGGCCAACAGAACCACCTGCTACTGCCCCTCACGGTCTTCTTCTGGTCTAAGATTCCTGAATATGACACTTTAGCTTTCCAACCACCAGTTCCAGACCGCCAATTCATTCCCCATCACCTCACCCCCCGCTCCAGGCCTTTTCCTGCGCCCTGCACTTCTTCAAGGAAAGCTTAGAACCTCACATGTAGAATCTGGTATAGCGGCCTGATCTCCTGGTTTGAGATCAGGGTGGATTAAGAAAAAGCCAGGACCAGAGGTGATGCCAATTATGAAGAGCAAACCTGCCCCCACCCCGCCCCGTGTGGCACAGGGGTTAAAGTCTCAGCACTATCAAGCTATCGCCAGCCACTGCAGCACAAGCTCGATTCCCCGGCCAGGGAGGGGACCCACACAGCGCAGCAGACCTCTGCTGTCTCCCCGCTGCTCCCCTCAGCAGTGTATTCCAATATATCTGCTGTTCTGCTCCCGACTCTGTCTTTGGTGAACCCTCTCACCTCCTAACCCCCATCTCCACACTTCTGTCTTACATCCCAGTTCTTGTATGCATAAAAATATATATATTTTTTTCCCAAAATGTGCAACACTGAAGCAATAGGAGGGGTGATACTGCCCCAAACAGGAACACAGAAGGTGGGGACAAACCAGTGCAGAACCCTCAAGGCACTGAACAGTCAAAGACTGAATAATCTGCTGCTACCCTGGTCCCACTGGTTGCTTGGAAAGAAAAAGGATTCTCGGTTTATTCGTGTCGCTATCACTGATTTTTACTTTAAGACAGCTGGGTGGGCACGGTACTGAGCTTACTATAATCTGCTCATCCAAGTGTCTCAACCCCATGATCACAGTTGCGCATGTGAAGAGATGTGAATAGAAGAAATAGTTTAACTAACTTGGCCAAGATCATGCAACCATTATGTTTCAAAGCCAGGATTTCAGTCCTGGTTCCTAAACCCTGAAGCCTTTGCTTTTCCCCCCCTTTTTTTCTAAAGATTTATTTACTTAAGTATACAAGAACTAAGGCACAGGCCAGAGATGTTGGGGGTGAGAGGATTCACCAGAGACAGAGCCAGGAGCAGAACAGGCGGATCCACTGAAATCCACTGCAGCGGGGAGACAGGAGAGGTCTGCTGCGCCATGTGGGTCGCCTCCCTGGCCGGGGAGCAGGTGGCTGCTGACATCTTCATAGTGAGGCAGTGAACCCCTTGTGCCTGCAGGGAGGGGCCTTTGAGGCCTTTGCTTTGCCATGCTGTGTCCCATGAGTAAAAAGCCCTGGGTGTGCTGGACCAGGCTGCCTCACCTCCAGGACAGAGACGCTGGAGGACACATGGTCCCTGTTCTCCACCGCTGGCCTGCGGTTCTCCCTTGTCCCTGGACTGACAAGGGGTGCCGCTGTATAACCGGCTGAAGGGCTGAGGCAGACAAGTGGGATACAGTCACCTGTGCCTTCACGGAGAGTCCGCTAGCGGGAGAACAAGTAGGGTACGGGACTGGGGGATACCAGATGAAGGAAAGACAAATAAAGGGGCGCAGGGGAGGACTTCCCAGCGGTGACAGGCTGAAAGAATGCTTGCCAGAGAGAGCTCAGTCCGAGTTTTCAGGCTGATCAAGCGTTTCAACAAGTGGGAGACAAACTGAAATCGAGCACGGACATGCGCCCAGCCCAGCGCGCACAGCAGGCCTGGCGACCTGCCTTCCCACCGATCCCCTCCCCTTCGGTCCCAGCGGCTCCTTTTGTTACGCTGCACGGTGCTCCCACGCCCAAGCCCCGGGCTGAAGTTCCGAACGCCGACACCTCCGGATGTGCCGTTTGGAGACCGGGCCTTACAAAGAGGTAGTCAGGGTGAAGCGAGGCCGTACCGGCAGCTCCCGGTGCATCTGACCCGCGTCCCCCGGAGCGCGGCTCTGGCCACCAGGAGGGGCCCTGGGGTGGGTGCAGCGGAAGGCGCGTGCACACTCAGACGGCGTGGCAGTCCGCGCGCCAGGAGACCCACCCGCGGACACTGCGTCCAGCCCCGGAGCTGTGGGGCGACGAGGCTGCAGGGCCCCGCGGGGGCCAGACTGTCCCGAGGCTCGACGCGGGCGCGCCGCCGCCTCCTGCGGGGACTGTCCTCGGGCCCAGGCGCCCCGCCGCGGGGGTGGGGTCCGCCCGGCGCGCCCCGCGCCCCGCTCACGCCCCGGGCGCGCCCTCCGCTCCCCACGCACGCCCGGGCGCGCGCCCACGCGGTCTGCAGGGCGGGGTCCGGGCGCAGACCCTCGGCGAGTCCCGGGGCCAGGCGGCCGGCGCGCGCGAGCGGCGGGCCCGCGGGGCTGGAGTGCAGGCCCGGCCCCCAGCCCCCGGCCGCTCGCCCGCTCGGCCCTGCACGCACCGTCTGCCCCCGGCCGCCCCCCGCGCGTCCGCCTCCGCCTCCGCCTCCGCCTCCGCCTCCGCCCGGCGGCCTCACCTCCGAGGCCCTCCAGCGCCGCCGCTCAGCCGCGCCGCCGCCTCAGGCGCCCGGGTGCAGCTCGCGGGGCCCCTCCGGCCGCGACCCTCCGACCACGCCCCCGCGGCCGGCCCGCCCGACTTCCGCCGGCGTCACTTCCGCGGGCGGGGCTGCGGGCGCGCAGGCGCGCGGGCGTCGGAGGCGAGGTCTGCGCCGGCCGCGCCGGGAGGGAGGTGGCTGCGGCGCCGATCGGGCGGCGGAGATCCCACGTGCTCCCCGCGGCGGGTCGAAACCGTTGGCGGGCGCCGGCTGAGAGGTGAGGGGCGGCGGCCCCGAGGGCGACCGCGGACTGCGGCGCAGAGAGCGGGGCGGGGGCGGCGTGCCGACGCCTGCACGTCCACCATTACAGCCCCCTCTGGCGTGGCGCCGGGTCTGCTTGGGGGCAGAGAAGGGGTTCGCACTCAGATGGCCCATCCTACGGGTTTTCGGAGGGGAAGGCCTTCGTGCCCGGAACCCCTCGGTCCCGGGGAGCCCGCCGGGCTGGGCTTGGGGCTGGCTGCATGCCTCCTGCAGTGTGGGGAGCCGAGTCCCTAAGGAGGGGTCTCGGGGCATCGTGGTGACAGCCGGGCTGGGACCACAGTCACTGCGTGGGAATCCCGGTTTGCTGCTCGCTGGACGCGAGACCGCTATGCTCAGCTTCTTCGTCTGTCTGTCAAAAGGGCACAATACAGAACCCAGTTCAGAGGGCTGTGTGAGGACTGCATGGGCACAAACGTGTGTGCACCAGGACAGGGCTTGGCACGTGCGGGTGCTCAGTAAGTGTCAAGGTCTGCCGCAGCGTGGGCTCAGCAGACCGGTGTGAAGGCGGTGCCTTAGGACTGGCAAGGCCGACTTTCCTGCAGAAAAGGCCCACTGGAGGCCCCCAGTGCCTAGTATAGTGCCTGGCAGGGGGCAGACGTGCACGGATTGATCCTCGCCAGTGAAGGCCAGGAATGCCAGGTTGGAGGGGCCAGGCAGGAGCTTGGGCTTGTCACCTGGCCTTCCAGGCTGCCCCTGCCTTTCACTGTGCTCTTAACCTCTCTGCAGCTCAGCTTTCTCTCGAAGACCATGCTGGTGAGATGGGGCCACTCTGGAGGTGTTGGGTGCAGGTGTGACCACAAATGTGAATGACTCTTGTGGAGACCTAATGATGTGGGGTTTCTTTCATCTTTTTCTTGGCATGTGAAAGCTCAGTAAGTTGGCCGGATAGCCACAGCCCGCCAGCGGAAGAGCTGGTGTGTGCTCAGGGCAGGGTGCGCACCCAAGGAAAATGTCAGCAGGGTGAAGTCCAGAGACTTAGCTGGGGCAGCACCCGAGGGTGCTCTCAGCAAGGCCACAGACATGACTTTTGCTCACCTTCTCCCTCCACATGCCCACACCTGTAGATGGAGGAGCTCCCAGAATCTCTGGCTATATGGGGATGGGCCCTTGACACAGGGTCAAGAAAAAGGGGACATGTATTTAGTGTCAGCCCCGCAAAGAATGCTGTCCTTTTACACTTACTGCTAAAAGTGAAACAGGGTACCCCAAAAGCCTAATGTGCATATTTTCAGCTCTCCTAGTTTCCGAAGGATAAATGTTAGTTTCCCAACATCATTTGAAAGTGTAATTACTTAACCTTGTCACGCTTACTTAGTCTTGTGAAATTTGAGTAAGTTTGGTCATTCAGGCAGTGCCTGCTTCAGATAGAGGGACGCACATTGTCTGTAGGGTGGTAGTATTTGCACTTTGAAAATTGGCAAGCTGTGCTATGCTTGGGACCTGTGCCGTGTCTTCTGGCAGTTGGGATGGTTTTGAGCCTGCTGTTATTTTTCAGCCCCACACCCCCCAGTATAGAGGTACCCACTAGATTCAGTGCATGAACAGAAGGTGTTGCCCCAGGGATGGGGTCAGAATCCCGGTCCTCAGCTCTGGACAGAAAGGGCACGCTTCTTACAGCTTCTCTCATTAGCAAGCAGGTGGCCACACGGTCCCCTGAGTTCCAGGGTGGAAGGCAGACTCGGGGCCCCAGACCCCTGGAAGGTGCCCAGAGACAGCCTTCTCACTCCTGCCCCACAAAGGAAAGCTGACGCGATCCTGAATGTGGACACTGGCCATGGAAGAGCAAATGACGGGGATTGGAGAGGTGTTTTTCCAGTGGACTGTGAGCACACCCCACCCCTCCCTGGGCCCGTGTTTGCGGCGTGCATGGGATCTCCTGAGAGCAACGTGCTCTGCACAGGGAGTTCCAGCATCTGCCTTGTCAAGTCATTTCTTTTAGTCCATTTTGCTGCTCTCTTCCTTCCCCTTTAATTCTAGACCCTCCAGGATAGACTGAGTCTCTCATTTGGATCTCAGAGCTTCCCGAGCCTTTCTCTTCTTCCCTCGGTCAGGAAACAGAACGGAGCGCTGGACCATTGTTCCAGCCGAGGGGCATTTTTCACTGCTGAGTCTCATTCCATTTTGCAGCAGATGCTCTGGCTCCCCACGGCCACTTGTACATCCTGGCGAGATGGCACTTCATTTATTGAACTCATTGATGATTTACTCTTGTCCTTACACAGCAGTGCTCCTTACAGACCGCTCTCCGATCAACGGTTCATATCCTTGCTCTTCCTCCAGCCTTTGTTTCCCCGTGGGGCCGTTGCCCTGGGCAGAGCGCTGGGCTTGGAGGGAGCCGGGTTCTTGTCCACGGGAGGCCAGCGCCCTGGAGCGAGTTGCACGTATTTGCAGACGCAGATGAGGGCTGGTCACAGCCTTTGCGCTTGCGGGTTCGGGCTGGGCTGGGCTGGGCTTGGAAAGCGTCAGCCGCTGGTGTCTGCCAGAGCTGAGGTAGCAGGAGCTGACTTCAGTTCGAGGCTTGCAGTTTTCATGTGAAGTGAATTGAAAACTTAATGTGTGAGTGACTTAGAATGATCAAAAAATTCAGGTTACAATGACAATTATCTATTTTTCCATTCTTTTTAGCTTTTTTTCTTTCTTTCAGGACAAGACTTAAAACCAGTCTTGGAAAGAGACCAATAATTTAGGCAAAGATGGTATTTTTTACATGCAACGCGTGTGGTGAATCAGTGAAGAAAATACAGGTGGAAAAGCATGTGTCTGTCTGCCGAAACTGTGAATGCCTTTCTTGCATTGACTGCGGTAAAGATTTCTGGTAAGTCCCGCATAATTCTCGTCGGGCCAGAGTTAAGGTCCATACCAGTGTCGGAAGCGCTGGCCCGAGGGGTCTGCCCTCTGAGGGTGGCCGAGGGCTTGGTGGGCGGAGACGTCTGACTGTTGCTGGTACTCGTTGCACGCGGCCAGATCCTGGGAGGAGGGGACCCCACAGAACGAGGCCTCGGATCTGGGGTCCTGACAGCACTGGAGGCGGCTGGCAGACCGAGGGGGATGTGCTCATTCGTGGCAAAGGGGGTGTCTGGTAGAAGAGGCTGGGGTCTGCCCGGGAAGTCGGGCGGCGATCCTGGGGTGCAGCTCTTTGCCCCCAGGCGTGCCAGACTCTTCCTCTCGGGAGGTTCTTGGAAGGGGGCGCCTAGGGGTTTGCTGGCCCCTGGTTCCTCAGGGTGTCTCCTGCATGCAGGTGGCAGCACTTCTGCTGACGCCCCCGGCTTCAGGGGGTTCTGCCTCACGTGCTTGGTGCATCTGGCTATTTGCTCACGGCTTTAATTTCACTCGAGGTCAATGACATTTAACAAGACAACAGTTGAAAGGCCCTTGTTCATACCTGACCCTGGGGGGAGGCGGGATCGGTCACACAAGTGAACATCCGTGGTCTCTGCTTGGGGACTTTGCCCCAACTTGTCCCATGGAGAGTTTCGAAAAGATTGTGTTAGACAGAACTGACTTTCCTTTTTCCTGGGGCCTTGAGAGCTACAACTTTTTAGCGACCTGACACTACTGTCCTGTTCTGTGGATTCTAAGTCACTCTGTAGCTCATTGCTGAGGTGGCTGTCTCACTAGGAAATCGTACAGATCCTACAAATTAAGTTGAAGCCATGCTGCTGCAGGGAATTGCTTTCGCTCTTATTCAGTGTATATTCGCCTAGGACTTAAAAGCCAACAACTGCCTGTCAGTGGGTTTAAGACATTTCTAAGTAAAGATGGGGTGAAAGCTTGGATTTTATGCTGAGCGGCTGGAGCAGGGAACGCCAGGGTTGGCACCCAGGGTGGCCCGGTGGGGTGCTCACGGCGCCCGGTGAGTCGGCAGTGCGGCCTGCGGGCAGGAGCAGAGCAGCGTGGGCTCAGCCTGCAGTTCGGGGGCAGCTAACGTAGACCTTCTCGCCCTGTACAGGGGGGACGACTATAAGCACCACGTGAAGTGCATAAGCGAGGATCAGAAGTACGGTGGCAGAGGCTATGAGGGCAAAGCCTACAAAGGCGACATCAAGCAGCAGGCGTGGATTCAGGTAAGTTCTTCCTGGCTCATGCAGTAGCTTCATCTTCAGCGTCCACTCTCCCTGGAAGCCGGAGGATAACTGTGTCACCCGTGCAGCCCAGGCCTGGACACCTGGACGTTGGGCAGACTGAGGTTGAGCAGCTCTGCCCCGAAAAGCAGTTCTTCAGCATGCTGTTGTGCAGACACGCCACGCGCTTGCTCTTTAACCCATGTGTTTTGCAGATTTCATGGCAAAAATATTTTAGAATGTTCACTAGCTTTTCCTTGGCTGCGAACGTGGAGGGAAATTTTCTAAGCTGGATCTGCTAATGCAAATTTAATAACTCAAACCATATTCACCGGTCATGTCTGTCACTCATCAGAAATGAAAACACACATAATAAAAACCACAGAAGCAGCATCATCCCTAACTCACAGGCAGGTCTGGGCTGACGCCTCCACAGGGTCGCAGGAGGAAGGGCTCGGAAGGGCAGGCAGGGACCGCCTGCTGTGCCCTGTGTCGCTTCTGCTTTCTCCGCCAAGCGGCGCCCACTCTTGCTGGTGGTCCCACCGGCCCCCAGGGCCACCTCTCCGTGGCCACTGATGACCTTCCTCTCCCTGCCCTGGCGCTGCAAGCGGTTCTTTAGCCTTGGTCTGCAGCAGGAGAAACTGTCCCTGCTCACACTAGCTCCTGTTCTGGTGTGAGCTTTGAAACCAGAAAGTGTGGCCCCAACTCTGTTCTCATTCAGAATTATTCTAGCTATTTGGTGTCCCTAGAGATTCCACATGAAAGGTGGGGTGGAGTTTCCATTTTTGATAAAAAACTAGTCGGATTTTGCAATTTTCTTGGAATCTGCAGATGACTGGGCAGCTTTGACATCTTAACAACCTTAAGTCCTCCAGCCCTGAGGTGGACGTCTTCCCCCGGTCGCCTTAACACGTCTCCTCAGTCCACCGGTGGTTGTCTGCGCCCTGGGCCATCTTATTCTTGGAAGTGCTTTCTTGAGTTCCCTGTCAGACTGTTCGCTGTTAGTATATAAACTACGTCTTCTGAGTGTTGCTCTGTGCACCGGGACTCCGCTGGCTTAGCTCATGGGGCAGAGCTCTCTTGTGGACTCCTGGGGTTGATACAACCAGTCACCCGTGACCAGAGCTCATTTTACTCCCCCTTTCCGTTTCTTTTCCTTGCCCAGCTGCAGTGGCTGGGATGCGGGTGCGGGCTGAGTGTGGATGTCCCCACAGGCCCTGATGTGGGGGGCGGCAGCCACGCAGCGCCCTCCGGGCTTGCTCCCTTGAGACTCGGTGTCCACTGCTTACGGTTTTTTATCTTCCCTTTTTTTTTAGAAAATTAATGAATTAATAAAAAGGCCCAACGTCAGCCCCAAAGTGAGAGAACTTCTGGAGCAAATTAGTGGTTTTGACAACGTTCCCAGGAAAAAGGCAAAATTTCAGGTATGTATGTGGCGTGGTGGGCCGGGCCCTGTTGCCGTCTGCGTGTGTGGCCAGCGGGGTAAGCGGGCTTTCCTCCTCTCTGGTTCTTGCAGAACTGGATGAAGAACAGTCTCAAAGTCCACAATGAATCTCTTCTGGAGCAGGTGTGGAACATCTTTTCCGAAGCCTCCAGCAATGTAAGTCAGACCTGCTTTTAGGTGTGTAGTATGTCAAAAATGCTGTGTCATAATGAAGGGGGAAGGTCTTGTTTTTTAGGGGCCTTTTTGTGCCTCGTTCATTGGAAGGACTAACAGTGCTCTGCAGTGAAGACTTCCTTATTGTGCAGGAAAAGGTATCTAATCCCAGCTTACGTCAGACAGTGGGACAGCTGACGGGAAGTGGCCTTAGAAGCCCAGCAGGGGGTGCTGTGGCGAGGACAGGGCGTGGCGCCCGCAGACCTGGTACGACCCCTGTGCGGTCTGCCAGACGCGTCATCAGGGACACGTCCTTTAACCTCTGAGTCTCGGTTTCCTGGTCTTAGAAAAGCGGCTGCTCACATGAGTGGGTGCTGGCCTGGGCCAGGCCTGGGCACAGCGCACAGGTGTCTCAGGGTGTGCCAGTGCGGACGGAGGCCGGTGGTGAGGACACAGGTGCGGGCGTTCTTCCAAGGAGGGTCAGGGTCACAGCCGGAAAGCGACCGCCTCACGCGCAGCGGTGAGCGGGCACTCCCGGTGTCTTCCTGTCCCTCAGGCCGAGGGCTTCCGCTGGGGTAAACCCACCACCGCCACCCTCGCCCAGATGGCTTCATCCCGGGGGCGCCCTGCGGAGGCTTGGGCTGAGAACCGGCCTCGCTGCTGATTTCACGGCCGCCCTGTCAAGTCGGCTGCACGCCCCAGAAGACCTGGACGAGCAGACCTGACTCGAGCTGGCGACGCTGCCCCTTCGACCCGGGCGCGCTTCCGGCGACTCGCTTTCCTTGCGAGCGGAGTGCTGGCGGTAGCCGAGTGCAGGCTCCGCCCTGGCAGGCCCTGGCCGCCTGTCTCAGGAGCGCGAACTGGGCCTTTACAGCCTTGTGAACAGCTTGCTCAGTTGGCGTTTGTGTGGCGTCTGTTTTTTAAATGTTATTTCCATTCTTTTAACTAAGAAAGGGTTGAAGTTATTTAATTCAGCTGTAGAGTCGCTTTTTCTGTTTTTGCCAGTTTCACAGTGTGTGATGTGAGCACATCAAGAAGTAAATGAAACTGCCAGTCAACAGCTGGAGGTCAACACTGAGCTCGAAAATGGGGCTGTCGCTGGCCGGCTGGCTGGGGCCTTCGGAGCGCCCTGTAGTGTTTGGTGCGGAGCTAACAGTCCCGAGGCCTGTCCTCCTGAGCCCCTCACTCATCCCTCACGCGCAGGCTCTCCTCCACCTCAGCGCTCTAGCCCCAGCACAAGGCACCTGCGTACTGGGGTGGCCATCGCGGGCATAGGGTCGGCGTGGACGCGTTTGCTCCTGTTCTTCCTCCCGAGTCTGAACTCACCCTCCGCCTTCTTCCCCCGGCACCTGGATTAGTTGATTCTGGCTGTTGACAAGAGCCAACCGTTCTGGCAGTCATCGCCTGACTGCAGCTTACTTAGCCAGGGGTTGATGCTGGGGCGAGTGAGGTGGCCAAGGCAGTACTCGAGAGTCCAGCCAGAGGGCTGCAGCCCCCTCTGGGGACCCTGTGGCCCAGAGGACGATGGGAGGTGGCTTGTCCAGGGAGTGCAGCAGAACTAGGGTTGGGGTGCAGCCCTCTGCAAGGCCGTGCTCGTTGCCCTGACCAGGGTCTGTGCCGGCTGGAATCGCGGCGGGCAGTGCGTGCAGAGCTGACCTCAGCCCAGCCATGCCAGTGTTTACCCCTCCAAGGTCCCTCACCCTCTCGGGACAGCCTGGCCCTGCCTAGTGCTCTGGAGGTTACAGAATTGGGTGGTCGCTGCCTGAAGCACACGATAGCACTTTGCTCGTTGTTTGTAGGTCAGTGCATCATAGGTGTTACTGCCTCCCGCTTGTAAGCGAGGGGACGGTTCAGAGCAGATAAGTAGCTTTGCGGTCACCTGGCTGACAGCTGGCGGGCTGGAGCGGGAACC
The DNA here is from genome assembly GCA_019455555.1 of Galemys pyrenaicus. Taxonomy (NCBI): domain Eukaryota; kingdom Metazoa; phylum Chordata; class Mammalia; order Eulipotyphla; family Talpidae; genus Galemys; species Galemys pyrenaicus. Next base: position 965,171 of record JAGFMF010012216.1, read on the forward strand.
CAGGCTGGGGCTGGCAGGTCCATGCGCAGGGGCAGGAGGCAGAGTACAGCGCTGGGTCCAACAAAATCGTTAAATGCAGAGGGGGTGGGGGCGGTGAGGGAGAGTCTTTATCCATTTTGACTATTTACTGCCACGCCTTAATTCCTGGGGTCATGGTAGCCCCGTGGTAAGCGTAAGTGCCTTCCTGGAACAGCTCCGTGATGCAGGGATGTGCGCTGGGTTCTGAGTGAATGTTGAAGTGTTTCTTGGTCTTGCTTCATGACCAGGGACCAGCCAGCGATAAGGGGCAGGAGCGCCCACCCCCCGGCCAGGTGGTCAGCCCCAGCACAGAAGGCTCCGCCAGGGCCCCATCTTCCAGAGCCAGTGAGGCCCCGGAGAAGCCAGCAGAGGTGACAAAGAATAAGAGAGAGAGGAAGGAAGAACGGCAGAAGAATCGAAAAAAAGAAAAGAAAGAGCTAAAATTAGAAAACCACCAGGAGAATTCAAAGAGTCAGAAGCCTAAAAAGCGCAAAATGGGACAGGAGGCCGGAGGCGAGGACACCCCCCAGGCCACCGGCCCTGCAGGGAAGAAGAGCCCGAAGAAGAAGGGCGAGGGCAGGCGAGTGGGGGACAGGGCAGCGGACGGAGAAGGGGCCCTCGGGGCAGAAGCCAAGGAGCAGGAGGCCAAAACCCGGCCGGGGCAGAGGAAGCGCAAGTGTCCGGAAGGTACGTGGCTCCACCGTGCTGGTTGCGGTCGGATGAGACCAGGACCTGCTAGACGCTGCACTTTGGGCCACATAAGGCAAAGAGCACAAGCTTTGGGGTTGGGCCCAAGTAAACTCGCTGCTCCGTCCCCATGTCATCCTCTGCCGTGAGGAGCCCGTGGCGGGTGGCTCTGGGAACGAGCAGAGAAGTGGGGGAACGCCCAGCACGCGTGGCTCTTGCTGAACACCTGCCTCTACCATAACGGAAAATCTTTTTTCCCCTAATGACTCAGTTGAAGCGGACTCTAAGAAGAAAAAGATCAAGCTCCCAGGACCTTCTGAGGATGGAGAACCAGAAAACCACGAGGCTCCTGTGAAAGGTACTGCTGCTCCGCCTTCTCCAGGGCGGGCCGGGGCCTCCAGAGCGTGTGGCAGATTTAAAAATCACAATCAGTTTTCTAGGTTGTGGACCTTCCCCCCCACCCCCCCCCAAGGAATGTGAGAGACGTGTGAGCCAGCCTTCCTCTCTCCCAGCACCTTAAGCATAAAGGGACAGAAAAAGGCATTATCGTTGGAATTTAAAAGTAGGGCTTCCCAGGGGCCTGGCCTCTTACTGCTCTCCTGGGAGCTGCTGAGGCCTGCCCCTCTGGCTCTGCGTCTGACCGGGCGTCTCCTTGCCTGGAACTTGTCCCAGTCAGCGCCTCGTCCTCCACCTCTCCATGTTCACTTAGGGTCGTTCACTCAGGGGAGCAGGCAAATGCTGTGGAAGTCGATTCTTGACCCTCTAGTAGTGCAACAAAATGCAGTCTCACATAGTATTCTTTCTATTGCAGGTAAATTCAACTGGAAGGGAACTATTAAAGCAGTGCTGAAGCAGGCCCCAGACAATGAAATAGCAATCAAAAAGCTAAGGAAAAAGGTATGATGCATGGACCGAGCAGGTAAACTGGGGTAAACTGGGGCCGTTAGTCCTTTGTTTTTAGTCTAGATGGTGACAGATGTGCCTTGACCTTCAAGCTGCTCCAGTGGCCCTGGGGGAGGGAGGGGCCACACCCACAGGCTTCCACACTCAGCAGAGCCCGTGCTGCGCTAGAAGGTGATCGCCCAGAGACCTTGCTGTCTCTTGATGATTCCGGAGCAGCAGTCTCTCGCCTTTCTGCGTCTTAACTCTTTATCGGTGTGGACACGTGCGGCCGGTTGCTTGGACGTGGTCATCCGCCGCCGGTCACAGGCAGACGCACTGCACAACCAGCGCCTGTTCTTTCAGTTCTCACCACTGGCCTCTGGGATAAAGAAAAACCATTTGGGGTGTGTTTTCGGGGTGTGTACGTGCACTTGACAGCTGCTTTTCTCCGTGAAGGTTTTCGCTCAGTACTACGCTGTGACGAATGAACATCACAGATCTGAAGAGGAACTCCAGGCCATCTTTAACAAGAAAATCAGCAAGAACCCCACCTTTAAGGTATTAAAGGAGAAGGTCAAGCTTCTGAAATGAACGCTTTTATACTTAAAACTTGAGTCCATTCTGTGACTTCACTTCCAACACTGTTTGAAAAACGTAATGAATTACAACAACTCAAATTTTGTTTTCAAAGCTGTTTTTTAAGTTAAGTAAAATATATATTTTTGGTAGACTTTTATGAGAAAATAAAGTATATTCTTGTCCAAAAGTCTGAATTTGTGGTGGTAAAAATTACTGTACTTTAAAAAAATGTATTCATATGGACTTTTTTTTTTTAATGTGACAAAGTCAAAGAGTAAGTCCTCCTTTGGTGAGACTGATTTGTTTTAACCATGCAGTTCTGTATGTTTTGAGATTTTTGTGGGTGTTTTTTGTGTTACTAAAAAGTACGTGAGTTGCAGCACTCCATGTGGAAGGGCTGGAACGACAGTCTTGTATGTGCTCCTGGCCACTCTGGAGAGGCTTCTCTGCAACAGTCTGGCCCTGCCCTTAGCCAGACCGGTCTGTCAGGGACAATGCAGAGTGGCCCGTGACCCGGCACAGGCACGCAGCTGTGAGACTGGCCCGCTGTGCTGCCGGGTGCTCTGGCTGAGTTGAAATGCTTGCAGAAATGGCCCAAGTCCTCGTTTGCTGTGCCGGAGGGGAGCTGGGGCCGCTGCCCCCTCCTAGAAGCCGGTGCACGTGTGAGAATCACCACTTTAGCTCGTGTTAACGATTATCCTGAACACCTCAGCCTGCAGGTGAACACCAGGCTGGGACGTGGATCGAGTCCCCAGGATTAGAACGGGAGGCTCGGCAGGAAGAGGGTCCAAAGTGTAGACAGCGCCCAGATCCCGTGGGCATTTCTCCCCAGGCCTTTCAGGCTGGGCTGAGGGGCAGGCGCGCTGGGCCTCAGTGGCTCTGTCAGCCTGAGTAAGGACCTGCAGGCTGGGCGTGACCGCTCGGAGCCTCACTGTTTCCATCTGGGCAGTGGGAGAAGAAAGCCCCCCCTTGGGCTGTGAGGGGGCAAACTCTGTCAGGCAACAGGCGGGACCAGGCGCCTCCTTTGCTGGATGCTGGATGTCATCAGGGAGAGTTTTGAGCCATGAGGCTGCAGTCATTCTGGAAATCAAAGGCAGTGGGGCCTGACCCAGATCTCAGTGAGGGACAAAAACCCCGGCACCGTGGGGTACAGGGCCACTGTGTCGACTTCTGTCAGTTTTTCTGTGATGCATTTAAGGCAAGGTTGGGCAAATGTAACGAAATAAACTCCAACGTGTACCGAGTCCTCGCTTCTGTGATCCTCGTCGGCTGTTAGCCGAAGTTCTTGAGAGCTAGCACAGCAGGCGCAGGGGTGATGCTGGGGGGTGCCGGCAGGCACCCAGGATCTGGCTGGGGGGCTTGCTTTCCTGGAGCGCCACACAGACAGAAAAGCACTGGCAATCTGGACAGGCGGGGTGTGGGAGGAGGAGTGCAGAGGAGAGGGCAGTGGGGGCCATAGGTGTGGGCCACTGCCTGTCTGACGTGGTGACACACACACTTCAGGGGACTTTGGAAGGTGACAGGGCCACACCTGGGTGCGGGCTTTACAGCGTTCTTTCCTTGGAGTTGGGCGTGCGACCGTGTCCTGAGCCCCACTGCCCCACATGGCTGCTGCCTGCCGTCTGGGGTCCCGTGGCTGCCGGGGTGCACCCGGATTCCCATCTGGTGCCCTCCTTCCTGCCCTGTCAGCAGTAGGCACTGGCCACCTTCCACGCCGTCACTGGACAAGCAGGACCAGGAGGAGCTGAGCTGTATCTTGGCCGCCACAAGACTGAGGTGTGACGGCCGCAGGCTGGGGTCGCCTTCACATCAGCACACGCGGCCTGTTCCTGGCTGTCCATCCTGAGGCCCAGCTCTGACTGCTGAGTTAGGAGCCAGGGACGACGGCCCTGACAGCAGAGGGCGGTGCATCAAAAGCAGCTGCAAAATGGCCAAATCCTTCAAGTGTCCCCTCATTAATTTTGCTTCAGGGAGGCGCAAGTGGGTGAGGAAGGACCCTGTCTCCAGCTGTCCGCCTCGGCCCACCTCCCGGGGTGGTGAAGAGAAAAAGCTGCTCCCAAGTCAAACAGCAGACAGCATCCTCCGTCTCTGCAGGTTTCTGGGAGTCTGACGAGCCCTCCTGTTAGGCAAAACATCTTTCTTTCCAAGTTCAAACTTGAGCTGACCAGGTCCTGCTGACTATGAGATCTGATGACCCTATAATTAGCTCTTTCCAAAACAGATTTCCAGGAACTGGGAAGCAGCAGCCGCTGCCCTTGAGATGTGCATGCCCTTGTAGGGAGCGCTCGGAGTGGAATAAGCAGTTTTGCAAAGTCAGTGGGCCCACCCACGTCTTCTTCTCCATCAGTGAGCACAGCCACATATGTGCACTTAGCCCTTCATGCCGCCCCTGAAAGCTGATCCTCCTGGCTGTTGGGGGGTTCCTTTCTGTTGTCTCTGAAGCTGGACTCCAGCATAGAGGAGATAATTGTACATTGTTGCGTGTTCCCTGAATAACGGTGCGGCCACCACAGCAGCCTTAACACTGCAGCTGCTCTCCTGGCAGAAGGAAAGGGGAGAGCAGTTATTACCGTCACCGGAGACGGGGAGAGGGCGCACTCTATATGTTCACCACGCCTAGGGTACCTGGGAGTACCGGATCACAGCATACATCCAGCCTTTGTCCCTTCTTCCAATTAGGCTCTTAAGAAACGGCTAAAATGGGCCTTCTAAGTTTCTTTTCTACTTAGTGAGCCAAGGAGACTATTGTATTTCTCATTTGCTGGGTACAGATGGTGCTCCTTTATACTGACGGCTGAATTACATGGGCAAGAGATGGCTGCCTCTTGTTCTCACGCCAGTAAGCGGGGTTCGGGCAGAAGAGCTGGCGCACGTGAGAAAGCTCACCTCTTTCCGCTTCAGAAGAGGAATGACTGATCCTGGCCCGTGTGGGATTTCGCATTTCAAGAAATGCTGCTGGGAACTTGTCCGCAGCACTGATTTCTGCTTTTCCCGACAAACACGGTAAATCCTCCGGTGCCCTTGCCTGTAATCCCACACTTGGCCCTCTTGCCACTGGAACCCTCCAAAGTCACTGGGGCTCGTGAGATAATACCAGGATCCGCACTGTCTCTAGGGAGCAGGAGACAGAGGGACTGAACTTCTCTGGGGTGGACAGAGCGGTACGGCTATTACAGACCCTCTGGGCTGATTCTGCAAAGCCATGTCTCACCTGCTTGCAGTAGGAAGCATCTTTCTACTCCTGCCATTTTACCTGACACCCATCCCAGCAGGGCAGGCGGCGTGAGGACAGATGCGCTCTACAGCTCCAGTGTCAGGTTTGACTGTGAATCCGATTGTCTTACTGGCCAACAGCCCTGTTGGGCAGGTCATGTGGCCCCTCCGAGCTCCAGGGGTTTGTGATTCACGCTGATGTCCTAGGTGGAGAGCGTGAAGCATCGCACACAGGGTGTCTGGTACACACGCGAGGTCTGAGAGTATTTCTCAAGGACACTGGGCATGCCCTCGAAGGCTGCGGGGTGCACTACCGGGTGCCCCAGGCCCTGGTCCAGGGCCTGCACTCAGCCCCAAGTGACCAGACCACAGAAGGCGAACCACAGGGGCCGAACAGGCCCGTGCAGGAGGAAATCCACTTCACTGGCAAAAGGACTCTCTACAGTTGATGTGTAACCGTGTTTCAGAAAAAGACTCAGCCCGAAAGCTCCAAACACATCTGGATGAGTTGACTTCTCAATGTCAGTGACACACACAGACACGAGCACCACCACCTACCTGAACAGCTCCGTGAGCTTCAGCAAGTGCCCCTGCCCGTCCAGTGCTGCCCAGCTCAAGCCGCCTGGTGAGCCCAGGGAGCCCATCCTCACTTCTGAAGCCTGGTGGGTTTCCGACTTTGTCAGTTGCTCATGCTCCAGTGTGACCCCTTCGTGTCTGGCTCTGCCTGACACCCTCTGCCTGTGACTAGCGGCAGCGGCCTGCTTCGCTGCTGCGCGGTAGGGAGGTTTTCCGTCTCTACTGCGGAGATGCTGGACTGTCCCTGTGGAGTGTAAGCCTGAAAGGGGAACTGCTGCGTCATCGGTACATTTCAGCTTCAGGAGGGGGCCAGGTTTCCAGGCGTTTCCACCAACTCCCACAGCCTGGGTGCACAAGGGCAGGTGAGTTGACCGCCCCCAGGTGCATTGACACTGAGTGTTTCTCCCATTTCTACCTCTGTCAACCTCCCCAAAACAGCACTGGAGGTGAATCCTGTCAAATGAAATTACGAGGCATCGCCATTGGATTTTTAAAAAAAGTTTTATTTATGCATATAATAACTGGGGTACAGGCCAGAGTCGTGGGGAAAGGATTCACCAGAGATAAAGTGGGGAGCGGGACAGGCAGAGTGACTGAAACATACTACTGAGGGGAGCAGTGGGTGAGGCAGGAGAGGTCTGCTGCGCCATGTGGGTCAGCTCCCCGGCTGGGGATCGAACTCGTGCTGCAGTGGCTGCTGACGCTTCATAGTGCGGCACTTAACCCCTTGCGCCACCAGCGAGGCCCCACCATTGGATTTCAAAACAGGAAGATGGCACCTTCCGAGCTTTCACAGATTTTGGGCTCGAGTGATATTAAAAAAAATACCATGGCAGAGCACTGAGCCGCTGCGTCAGGACTGACATCTTACCTGCCAGTGTCCTTTCCGCATATAATAACTCCAGATCTTGCTCAGCTCACCAGGTTTTTCAGATTCTGTGATATGGGGTTGGACTTCCCTTCTGAAGTCTGGCTTACTTACTAGACACTGAGGGTTTCTAAGAAACACTTGTCTGCACTAGAGACAAGAGAAGTCTCTGTTTCGAGTGTTATGAGACCGGGGAAACATAAACTTCTTCCTTTGGCAGGAGTGACTCAACAGCCATGTTGGCGGCTTCCATTAGGACAGGGAGCACAGACGCGTCTGCAGTCATGGGGTCGGGCACCACTGGGAAGGCCAGTCTTTGTCTGCCCACAGAGCGGGCACCGGGAGCTGCTACAAGGTGACCTGGGGCCGGCTTGTCACAGCCATGGCCGTCCGTGCGGGCTGTGCATAGACTAGGTTTCTCCGGTAGATCACAGGTCGGCGAAGACTCCATTCTACCGGCTTGTCTCTAACAGCCTTGCTTGCGGGGCTGGCACGGAGCTGGCACTGGGTAGTGACAGCTGTGTCCCAGGAGAGCCTGGCTCGGCCAGACTGTCCTGAGGGACAGGCAGAACTGAAATCCCTCTCACGGGTTTCAGATGGAAATATACGTAGATTTTTCCAGTGTTAGGCATTCCCGTGTACTATTTCTCATGCCTCTTGGCGCTGGTCACCCACAAGTTCAGGTGCTGTGAATCAGTGTCAACTTTCATCACACTTGGGCATTTTCTGCTTATCCCTATTTCATCAAAGCACCTGAACCGCTACTCTCTGAACGGGTTTGAGAACAGCAGGTCACCCACGTTAACAAAAGGGTAGAGGACGAAGGGTAAAGGTAGGCACAGCTCTGTCTGCCACACACACTGTGTCCTCACCATGGGGGTCACCTGACTCCCAGCTTTCTTTCATCCCGTGAAAGATTTTGGACTGTGTAGCATTCTAGACTACATTGACTATTATTACAGTTGCTGCTATTGTTATTATGTTGCATCGGCTGGTTAGACCTGGTTTCATTTGTGGTTAACTAAAAGAACCTCTCAGGGTAGCCAGCTGAGCACCAACGGCAGGGAGCAGCTGATGAGGGTGCAAGCCGCCTCTATCCTGCAGCCTGCGCCTGCGGCACACCTGCACACAGATGGAGAACGGGGTCCGCGCTGCGCCTGCTCACCTGCCCCCTTCAGTCTACACGCGGGAAAGGAAAACAGAACAAAACAGCCACGAAACATGCAAGAACTTAAAAGGTCGGCAGTCAAGTGGGACAAACATGCCCGCCACTATCTGATATGCAAAGACATCCTCGATCTATAAAAGTCAGGAGGAAAACCCCCAAGGGGAAATGATATACAAATGTGGGAAAACAGTCAATAAAGGGAAGCACGTAAACGTGGCAGACTCCCCCATTCCCACTACCGGCTGGGAAAACATGACCTGAATGCGACAGCCTGATGCTGGCGCCAGTGCTGAGGGCAGGGCCTCTTCCCATGAGGGAGGGCTGGGGTGCACAGCCTACCCTTTCGGGGTGAAACACCGCTCAACAGCCTTTGAAACATTCTTGGTTGGCCCAAAGAAGAGTGAAGTAACTGCTACTGCTTGACCTCACATGCCTGCTGGACACAAAACTGAGCCGCCGTACACATTCGTCTTTACTCTGGGATCCGCTATTTCCTCATCGCAGATGAGGAAAGACACAGACCGATGAAATACCTCGCACAAGGCCCCACAGTGATGGAGTCAGCATCGCTCAGTCAAATTCATTTTTCCCTACAGGTAATCCATGTCAAAAGCGAGTTTCCTGTTGGTAGCAATCTGACATCCTCCATCTGTGCCAAGATGCATGGAACACACATTTAAGAAGTTAGCTCACGGGCTCCAGCAGACGAAGTTGTTCTCACTCAGAACTGGATTTTCCCAGCCTGCCTTGAAGTACCATCAACGTGCAGTGCAAGCAGTGCCATTAAAAATACCAGGGAAAAGCCTGAAAGAGTTCAGATCTGAATACAAAGGCCCTGAAACCACCAAAGGAGAAACCAGATCTGACCTGAGCCTACTACACATGGAAAGCCCAGGACGGCTGTGATGCTCACGGGAATATTCAGTTACAGGGAGACCCAGCACTGACCCTCTGCAAAGAGACAATTAACAGAAGACTGTATCTGATGGGGAAGGATCACTTCCTGTTTGCCAGGCTTCTAATCCTGTACCAGCAAGAGGAGGAGGGCAAAGACCCCAGCTGGCTTTGAGGAGATGAACGCCGATTCTGTGAGAGTCTGAAAAGTAAGAGAAACAAAGCAGGCAAAAGGACTATTGTATGGACAGGCCACATGATGTACCAGCTGTGGAGCCTCTGCTTCAAAGGGCTGGCTAGAAAGGCTGAAGACATAACAGGAATAAACAGCAAGAACCTGACATCCTCTTGAATATTTATTACATTTCGTCAGCCAACAGGCGCAGCATTTAGCCCATAGGGAGCCGACTGAGTCATTCAAATTTTACTTCACCTGTGGCCTACTGGGCTCTGCATTCCTGTGTTCCCCCAGAGCCCTTCTCCCTGCTTCCCGCCCTAGCAGAACCAACGCCCTTCCTTCGCTGGAGCTAATCCAGTCTTCCTATTGTGCATGGAATCCAAGCGGCCCGCTCGCTAGACTCAAACTTACCTCCCCTCCCCATTTCAGCACCCGCAGCTGCTCAGAGGATGTTTGTTGATGGATGTCAGAACTACACTCTGCTGTAGTGGGTGTCCGTGGTCACCTTTGGGCCCAGAGCTCACGGGCGTCGTCAGGTTTCAGTCATCTTTACCGGGCCGCCTAGCGCGGTGCCCGCGAGTTCCCAGCACACAGCAGGTGCTCAGTCAACATCTGAACGGTTCCGCACAACATTTCTGAACGCCTGACGCGGCAGCAAGTGGGCACGAGCGTGCTAAACAGGGCTGCAGACTTGAGCTCGGTCACATGGCCCTTGTCGGTCAGCGATGGTGAGGGAAGGGGCAAGGCCGCTTTCTGGGGAGGCGCAGCTTCAGCCCCGCGCGGGCGGGCGGCGGGCAGGCGCCTTCTCACTCACGGGCCACCGTCTACAATGGGAAGAGCGGCCCAGGTCTGGCCCAAGCCCACCCTCGCGGCTGCACCAGGCTTGAGGCCGCGGGGCGGTCCTCGGCTGCCCGCGGGCGGCCTGGGCCCTTCGGGGTCCAGCTGGACGGCTCCCGCGGGGCGGGCTGGGAGGCCGCGCTGCGGGCGCCTGTTCACGGGCCACGGACGGCGGGGCGGCCCCAGCCGGGCTCCGTCGTCCGCAGACGCCAGGGCGGCACTCCCGGGCAGGGTTAGTGTCTTTCGAGTTCCGGGCGCCCGGCGCAGCGGCGCGCGGAACCAGCGGCGTCAACGTGCCCGGCGGGCTCGACGCCAGCAGCGCGCGGGCCGCGCCGGAAGTTCCGCTGCGTCGGCGTCGGCGTCGCTCCCGCCGCGCTTCCGGCTGGGGCCAAGATGGACGCGCAGCTCGTCCGGGAGCAGCTCCGGCGGCGGTACCAGTTCCCGCCCGACACCGAGGTCCCGCTGGGCGGCGAGCGCCGCGTCGGGCCGGGTGAGGCGCTCTCCCGCGCGCGCCGGGGTGCCCGCAGCGCGGCCCCGGGAGCGGACGACCCCCGGGCTCCGCACCCGCCTGGCAGGAGGGGCCGGGTTTGCGTTTTCGGGGCTCACCTGGCAGTTGTAGGCTTCGGGCGCTTTGTGTCGTGAAACGTCCTTCAGAGCTGCGCGGCCCCGCACCTCTTCTTCGCAGCGGCGCCGCGGGGTGCCCAGGAGAGCTGGCGAACGCCTGTTAGGGAATAGTCACGGAAATTAAAGTACCTGCCGGTTCTGTTCTAAGAATCTTCCAAGGAGCATGTTTGTGGGAGCACACAGGGAAGGCGTGGGCAGTGTCGAACCTGAGCATCGCTTGTGATAGTCCAGCAGCAAGAGCTGGTGCGATGCTTCTGGATGTATCCGTCCATGCAAACCAGACTCGCTTTCTTTTTTTTTTTTTTTTAAAGATTTATTTATTTATGCATACAAGCACTGGGGTACAGGCCAGAGGTGTGGGGGGGTGAGAGGATTCACCACAGAGAGCGGGGAGCAGAACAGGCAGATCAACTGAAGTACACTGCTGAGGGGAGCAGCGGGCACAGCAGGAGAGGTCTGCTGCGCCTTGTGGGTCCCCTCCCCAGCCGGCAGCAGGGATTGAACTCGTGCTGCAGTGACTGCGGTTTGCTTCATAGTGCTTTGCTTAAACCACTGCGCCACCAGGGAGGCCCCAAACCAGACTCGCTTTCATGTAGCAGTGTGGCCGGTGCCAAAGGAGGTAGTGGTGTGTGGCGGCTGCCATTGGGTTGCAAACATAACGGATGTTGCGTGTTCACCTCTAGATGCGTAGAAGTCAGAAGAATTCAGTAGGCGCTGCTATTAGTGGTTGCTTCTGGGCAGGGGGGCTGGGAGAGAGAGGAATGTCTTTTTCCATCTTTTGTCCTGTACTTTGTAAACCGTGTGCGTTTATTACCTTTTAAAAATAAACATAATGAAACAAAAAAAACAATTAAAAAAATAAAAATAAACATAGTGGGCCTCTCTGGTGGCGCAGTGGGTTAGGCAACACACTAGGAAGCAAACCGCAGCCACTGCAGCACGAGTTCGATCCCTGCTGCCAGCCTCGGAGGGGACCCACATGGTGTAGCAGACCTCTCCTGCCTCCCCCGCTGCGCCCCTCAGCAGTCTGTTTCAGTGGATCTGCCTTTTCTGCTTTCTGTTTCAGTGGATCTGCCTTTTCTGCTTTCTGCTCTGTCTCTGGTGAATCCTCTCATCTCCCTTGACTCTGACCTGTACCCCAGGTCCTGTATGCATAAATAAATAAATCTTAAAAATAAACATAAAACATCATGTCCAGGCATGCTAGTTTAGAAATTTTGAGGCTGTCTCCCACATTGTATTATGAACTAGTTTCCCATGGCTTCAGATAGCCAGCTAATGGAGAAACCTTGATGTCTACTGGTGCTTGGTACCTGAAGGAGAAGAGGGCGTATCAGTTATCTGAGGAATTTATTAGAAATAATAATCTGACCCATCCCCAGGTACCTTTCAGATTAGGTCCTAGATGGAAGAAGTTCGACTTGCCTTCCCTTGCCCAGCTAGTGCTGCATTGTGCCCTTTTCACTGTTGAGCTGCTCTATAAGACTTTTGTTTTAAATAAAACATGCAGCTAGTAATACTTTTGGAAAATTGCCAGTCTCATTTGTGCTGTTTGCCTTTTGCGTTCTCTTAGAATCATTTTCCTAGATGAAACAATATTACGGTTCTTACACTAATGATTCTCTTAGAATCATTTTCCTAGATGAAACAATATTACGGTTCTTACAGTATCATTTTTTCGAAAAACTGAATATGTAAATTCAATTTCAGAATGCATTTAGAAGGGAAATAGTTGACTATGTTGGACATACAATATGCACCTAGTATTTCTGCAAATATAAACCTCTTAATGGATTTATAGAAGAGATTGGTACTATAATGAGAGAGATGCAGGATCTTAGAAAACTCTAAGAAATTGTTTTATTAAGGCAACAATAAGTTGGCTCTCCCTTACTTGCAGAAATCTCTTCAACTGCTGAGAAAAAGGAGAAGCCTCTTTCAAGACTTAATATCCATTCTGGATTCTGGATTCTGGCGTCCATTGTTGTGACCTATTATGTTGATTTCTTTAAAACCATTAAAGAAAATTTTCACACCAGTAGGTAAGAAAACTTTATTGATTCAAAAGCTAAACACCGTGGTCATATTTTTCATATTTTATCAGTTGAAGTCTTGAAACACTTAACTAGTCCTCCTTTCTGCTGGTCGTGAACCAGTGAGTGAGGCAGTGCGCGCCCTGGAGGTGGACAGCAGAGTGGTGAGACCTGGAATTGTTTCAGGGGCCTTCTCAAGACAGGTGTGTCACAGGATGGGAAAGGCACATTGACTTTAGGACCGAATCCATTTGTAGATCATGGAGGGGAAGCACTGGCTTACAGTCTCTGTGATGGTAAAGTGCAGGGAGGAGGGAATGACCACGATGGTGAGTGAGATGAGAATCGGGGTGCAGAGTTTGTTTTCAGAGTCCACTCTGTGCCCGTGACTTGACTGTTCTACCTCATGCACCTTTCTCCTTCATAGAATGCCAGCCCCATGGAGGCACACAAGATATTGGGTGTTGGGATAACTTGGGAACTTCTTTCCCTACATCTGGCTGCCTGTTGTGACCAGAAGGGGCTAGAAGGAAAGGGTGCGCGTGTGTATGTGTGCACATGCGGACACAGTCAGGTCTTGGATGGAACTGGAAAAGAGGAAAAGGCTGTTGTCTCTCAGAGGATTGAAGTTCTTCTAAAAATGGGAGGCTTCCTTTAGAAATCTTTTACAAGACAAGTTTGAATTATCTGCCATCCAAATTGCTTTTCCATGTTCAAGCAACCCTGCTTAACTTGGAGTTCATGATACCTGTTGAGAACCTTTGTTAGTCTCACACTCAGACTTCAGAAATGACCGTAAGTTCCTGTCTTCCTGTGCATTTAGGATCGCGTGGCTGTGACCAGGGCTCTGTGTTGTGGGCTGGTTTCTGGGTGTGTGCGGGGGGCCACGCAGACAGTCTGACATCCCATCCTTTACATATCCCAGTCTCATCCTTTCTCCCCCATCTCCCATGAGATGGAGACTTTCGAAGTCGATATTCTCCTTAGAAATAACATACTGAAGTTGTCCATGAAAACCTGTCCATGAAGTCGCCCCTAAAGCAGCCAGCGGGCTGAGGGCTGCTGAGCTGCGCCGTTTTGTCTCTGCAGCTGGTTTGTCTTCGGCGGGGCCTTGCTGCTGCTCAGCGTCTCCATCGCCTGCTACTGCATCATCTATCTGGAGTGGTATCGTGGAATCGCAGACTATGACGTCAAGTACCCAACCTTGATACCCATTACAACTGCGACTTTTATTGTAGCAGGAATTTGGTAAGTTAACTTTGACATGATTATGGAAACAAACAGGTGTGATCAGGCAGTGGTGTAAATGGTGCGAACTTCAAAAGGAGAGAAAGGAGTATGGGAAAATCCTGTCCCTGTCATTCCTCGCCGCTGATTCCCCTGTCTGTTGGGTTTAGTTATTTAAACACAAATGTTAAATCATTCTGCTCATGAAGTGTAATGCACCCCAAGCAGAACGCACCAAGTAGCACAGCTGAGTGAATTTGCATAAAAAGAATTTTGGCATAAACCTGCCCAGGCCGGAAAGAACCAGTGCCAGTCCCCTTTGTGCCCCGCCCCCCTACCTTCCCCAACATACCTTCCTCCCAGCCCTCAGGTAAGCCAGCTCCAACCCAGCGCGGTTCCTTGCTTCTCCATCTCTCAAGTAGCCTCGTTTTGTTTTGCCTGATTTCTCTGAACGCTGCAGAGACAGTTCCGTCTAGCACGTCTGCTTACACTTGGCTGTTCATAGGCGGCGCTCAGGTCGTCTGGATTCGCACAGCCACTGCTTTTCATCATCCTGTCGCCGTGACCGAACCCCAGCTTACGCGTTGGCAGCATCCGGGGTGTTTGTGGGGGCTGCTGTGAACGATGCGTGACAGGCTCGTCTGCGCCTCTGTGCGCGTCTGCTGTCCTGCCGCACGTGCTCGTGTGCGTGTGTCTGGAAGAGGAGCGGGCGGGCAGGCGGGCAGGCGGCTGCTCGGGGTGCGCTGCCCCCGGCTCCGAAATACTCGCTCGCCCTTTCTTTTTGGTGGGGCCATGTGCATGGCCTCCCGCCGCTGTGCCTGTGGCGGGCTTCTTGCTTTCACTGCCAGCACTGCGTGGGCACACGTGACTCAGCCAGCCCCCCGGGACGTAGCGCTGTTTTAGTCTTACGCTGTCACTGTTATGGCCGCGCCCTCCTCATGGGCACGCAACGAAATGCTGATCCCTAAGAAACGCCTCGGCGTGTACCTTGTGGATGTGTGTGGGCCCCTGACAGAGCTGCGGGCTGAACGGCCTCCCCCGAGCCGAGCAAGGGTGGCTCCTTAGCCTGGCGCCTGCCATGGCCGTGCCATGCGCCACTCACCCTCAGCGGGCTTTCTGTCTCCTTCCAGCTTCAACGTGGCTCTGTGGCACGTGTGGTCGTTCTTCACGCCCCTGCTGCTCTTCACGCAGTTCATGGGGGTCGTGATGCTCATCTCCCTCCTTGGATGAGTCGAAGGTAAGGTTCTGGAGGGCGTCCTCAGTGAGCTCACCTGGAAGCTGCAGCTGGCGACGGCTGCCCCACTTGTCGGTTGTCCCACGCCAGAGCCGCTCACCCACGGAACCCTCATAAACAGGACTGACCCCCCTCCCCTCTCGTGCTTAGTTCTACGCGGTTCCTCAGATGGCGCCTGGCCGTGAGGCTCAGAGACGGCAGCCTCCAGCATGGAGACGCTTACACGTTGGGCCACTGCTTGTTGAGGGCAGCTGCTGCCAGCATCGGCAGGGCTAGCCCAGGCTAGCTCTTCAGAAAGGGGAACGTGGGAGCAGTGGGTGGTGGTACACAGTGAGCAAAAACTTCTCCACTTTCTGGACTGTCCTGTTGCCTCATAAAAACGCAATGGACGACACCTCATCTTCTGCGCCTTGTCTGGAATTTCTGCCTCCTGGATCGCTGCAGCCCTGGGCCTCCGCTCTGCGTGCGGGGTCTGGCCTGAGTGTGGGGAAGCTGGTGCACTGTCTGCATGTCTGTCCAGAGGGCACTCAGGCTTGTGCAAAGGCCAGCGCCAGGCCCTCCCTCATGTCACCTGCATCTACCCTGCGGACCCATTTGTGGAAACTGAGGCCCCGGGAAGTAAAAGTTCATAAGGAAGTGAATGAAAATGCCACAGAAAGGACATCCTGGCTCACGGGCAGCCCGCAGGCCCTGTGGGGTTGGCCGGGACAGCCACTAGCAGCTGGAGGAAGGGGGCAGAATCACCTGGGCGGTCTGGATGTCTTTGAGGGGAGTGTCGCACCCCGGTGTCAGAGGCCTTGGGGGCTTTGCCCTTTGTGGGTTGACGTGTGTCACCCAGGACACCCCGCCCCCTGCCTCCACCATCGCCCCCTGGCCCTGAATCTGTGGCTGCTGGGTTGAGTTTAGCCTCTTGACCCATTTAGGACCGTGACTGGTGGCCTACACGCATTTACAGCTGTGGCGGAGAGCCACGGGTGAGGGCGTGCGGGCTGGACTGTGCTCGCTGGCGCCAGGTTCAGCAGCTGAATATAAATATCTCCTGGTTTTCTTTCAGGTGGCGGCCTGTCGGTTTAAAGTGAGCGGTTAAGCGGTAGCCAGCGGGACCTGAAAGCAATGGAAAAGCTACAGTGTGTTTTTGTACCTGCGAGTGAGTGGTTTCCTTGGAAAAATTGTAACTTCATATATCTGTGGTTGAAATCAGAATAAATTAGTTTGCATCTTCTTAAGTGCAAAGGGTTATTGGATTTTTCAGATTCAAGGTAGAAATAATTCTGTTCAAAATGGAAGTAACTGATTTGCATTGTTAATGTTTACTCATTAGAGAAAGTATTGGTGTAAGAATGTAAATGTAAACAAAGTCTCACTAGGTATCACATCCTGAAAATATCGAGGCTACAGGTTGATGCCTTCGAGGGTGCTGGTCCGCCGAGCAGTGGGAGTGGCCTGGCCTCCGGCCAGCCTCAGCAGCGTGGTCATCTAAGGTATGGCCCTCGCCTGGGGCGAGAAGCTGATTGAAAGCATTGTGTCTCTGCCCATCGCTTCAGATTTTATCTAAACTATTGGGTTTCTAGCTTTTAATTAATGTATGAACTTTTAGTCATTTAAGTTATGTATACCTTTTCCCTTGGCCTTTAAATAAAATATTTTTATAGCTTTTTTGTGAGTCTTATTAATTCAGACTTTGAAATAGTCTGTTTTCGGCTGTTAGCTCTTGAAGTCAGACTCCGTTTTAGAGACACTCTTCAGAGTCCCCGGGAGCGTCCCCGCCCTGCGGGCAGGCCTGTACAGCAAAGCCCAGCACCGAGGATCTTGGGAGACCCTGATGCAGCACCGAGGATCTTGGGAGACCCTGATGCAGCTTTTCTCCTAGCGGCATTCGGCGAGGCTCTGGCTAGCCCGCCTGCAACCGCTGGGCACGCGCCGGTTCCCTGCTCCCTGCCCCGGGCAGCAGGTGCTCTAGTCCAGCCGCGATGGCCACTCTCGGTTGGGGGTGGGTAGTGGGACGATGTTTATAAAACACCAGTTCCGATGGGCACTTGGCAGGTGGTGGCGCGGGGGGCAGCAGGATCCAAAGGAAGCGTGTGTGGGCCCGACGCGAGGGGGTGGAGAGCCCCGCGCGGGGCCAAGCAGCGGTCAGCATCTGGTCAGCACGGCAGCCACGGCGTGAGGTCCACCTTGGTGGTGGGCGCCAGAGACCTCCGGTTCAGAGGGAGCTTGGGGCGCGGGGGCAGTGCCCAGTAGCGGCGCCCCTGTGCTGTGTCTGTCAGAGTCTCCACGGGGGAGGAAACTGTCTTGTGGCTTCTCGCCTCACCGCGTGCGTAGACTCTAGGTGGGGCTTTCTGTTTAATTCGGTTTGTTAAAACCGTGTACCTGGGTGTCAGTCTTGGGGCCCACCAGGGCGGTAAGAAGGCCACGCCGCACTTACAAAGAGAGACGTGTTTCACAGAGAGTCTGTTTTCACAGAATCCCGCTGGTCTCAATTCCGTTAACTAACTGCGCTTCCGGTTACTTCTAGGCCTTCTGCATTGTTACCACTGTAGAACGGGCTCGAGCAGGGTCGTGAGGGCTTCTGACACGCTGTGTGCCGAGCACCCGCTGCTAAGGGGAGGTGTGTCTCTCACAGCGTGACTCGGCCCGCCCAGCATCAAGACCGAGTTTGCCATGCCTTGCACACTGCTTCCCCAGTGAGGCCATCGGAGTTCTGTAGGCGTGTCTGCCGTGCACCCAGAACCAGCCAGTTCCGGCAGCGGAGTCGCTGCAGAAACCAGAACATGCGAGACGTGTCCAGGGGACACAGACAATGGAATCTGCCTTAGATCCCTAGGGTGAAAAGCGGGCTGAGACACCCCGCCCTCAGTCCGTGGCTGGGACCCGGCTTGGGGGCAGGGTCTCCTGGGAGACTGTTCAGCAACACTCTCCCCGCCCCAGGCCACGTCCCCTTCAGGCCGAGGGGCACGTGGGTGCATCTGTGCCGGTTGCCCACTGCTGCGTGACACACCCCAAATCATATGGTTTAAAAGCTTCGGCGTTAATTTTGCTCAGGGTTCTGTCGCGGACTTGCAGGGAGAACTTGCTTCTGCTCAGGGGGCTGTCGGGCCTGGCCTTCCCTTCAGGGTGAGTCCCCTGTGGTCAGCACTGGTGCCGGCTGCCCACCTCCCTCCCGTCGGACCTTAGCACTACCAGGTACGGCTCTGCCCTCAGGAGTCCCACCACCCCGTTGTCCTTGTTGAAACTGGGGAGCCCCTGTCTTAGGACGTCATGTTCCACCGACACGTGGCACTGAACTGTCAGAGTGTGGACGGGGTCACGTGCTTGGAAGGGGGTGAAGGCAACAGGCTGGGTGCCAGCAGAGTCCACCGTTTCTGATCCCCCTAGTCTGGCCACTGCTGACCTGAGGTCATCGGAAATGGGGCTCCTTCATGGCTCAGACCTTTGGAAAACAGCTAACCTGAAGGAGGCAGAAAGCAGTGTCAATTTCTCCATCAGGTTTAACACCACCTTGAGTCCAGAATAGAGGAGATGGGTTCGAGCCCCTTTCTTTTGTGTCTGGAAGCTCGTGGAGAGAATCGAGGTAGTTCCGAGAAGGGAGCTGGGAGGCGTGCGGACCGGAACGGGTGTTTTCATGCCCAACGTTGAGGCTCACGTGAGCTGGCACTCTCGGGTCGTAGTGGCCTAGTGCGTCCTCTGTCTCTCACCAGGGCCCGCTCGTGGGCGCTGCACCCTCAGCACGAGGCTCCCGCGCTCCGGTCCCGCGCTCCGGGTGTCAGTGTCCACGGTCAGGAGAGGACACGGAGGCCGAGAGATGGACGGCGGAGACCAGGCTTGGCTGCACGCGCACCTCGCCCGAGCTCCGGGACCGGAGGGGAGCTCCCGGGGACCATGGAGTCACGGACACTGGGGTGGGCTCCAGGCTGGCAGCCGTTTCCAGTAATGACCTCCGCCGGGACAGCTGCCCACATCCACCACGTCCACCACAGCGCCCCAGCTCACTGTCTGACACCAAGTGGGTTCTCAGGATGTGACTGAGGTGCGCTGTGTCAGGCAGACACTTTCCAAAGTACGCCACGTGCAGCAACTCACTCATCCCCTAGAGACGTGTAAGGTGGCTAAGGAGGCGCAGTGAGGTCCAGGGCCGCTTGGCATTAAGGGGTGAAGCCAGGAACCCCCGGCGTCTTGGCTTTATCACTCACCACCCGCCACGACTCGGGGCTCCTTTTCCTGCAGAGGCTGCCTTGTGCTGACTGTGTGTTCTGTAAAACTGTCAACAGATGTAAAAGCTGAGGTGGCTTTTAGGAGAGCCTGAGGCATTCACGGAGCCCCGGGCCGCCTCCCCCCTCCCCGCCATCTGCACCCCCACTCCAGGGCAAACCGTGGGCTCGACCTCGTCCCCAGGCCTGGCCCTGGCTGGCTCCGCACAGGTCTCTAAGCGGACAGGAAGGTGCGGGCTGGGCGTGCGAGCAGGGACCCGGCGTCGTGTCTGACTCACGAGGGCAGTGACAGAGCGGCGCAGCTCCTGGGACAAGCCCCCACGGCCAGAGTGAGCGAGCTGGCTTCAGCTTCCTGACAAGGGCCACCGACGGGGCTAAACCTGCAGGAGCGGGCGCTCCAGGTCGGAGGCCAGCAGGCTAGAGTGGCGGTGTTGGCAGCTTGGCTGTTCCGAGAGGAGGGTCTGTCAGGTGGCTGGCCGTTCTTGGCCTGTGGGGGACACTTCCTGTGGCTTCGCGCATCTTCCCGCGTGTGTCTGAGTCCCGCTGCCATAGGCCCAGCCAGACTGGATCGGGACACCCCCCCCTTGCCCCCTTGGTCATCTGCACAGACCTGATCCCAACTCAGGTCACACTCACAGGACCTGGGGTACAATCCCGGGGACAGCACAGCGGTATTCACGGAGCACCTACTAAGTGCAGGCGCCGCTGTGTGCTGGAGACACAGGCGCATTCGGGAGCCCCAGTCACGAGGAGGACGGCAGGCGTACCCACACTCATCCGACAGGGTCGCACCTGCAGTCACCTGATGTGCCAGCTGCAGATGAAGTCAGGTGGGGTGGAACTCAGGGGGGAGGGAGTGGGGGGTGCGGTGGGGAGATGTGCTGCCCCTGTCCGGGCTCCTCCTGCTTCTCCCAGCGCCATCCGTGAACCCCTTCCTTTCCGAGAGCCCAAGCGGCTTGACATGGGGCGCCCAGCCGAAGGCACGCTCAGTTCACCTGGATGCACAGGCTGCAGTCGCACCTGCCTGGCGCACTCGCGTCTGTGCTCGTGCTAGATGCTAGATCGTCCAGCTAGATGCTAGATGCTAGATCGTCCAGCTAGATGCTAGATGCTAGATCGTCCAGCTAGATGCTAGATCGTCCAGCTAGATGCTAGATGCTAGATCGTCCAGCTAGATGCTAGATGCTAGATGCTAGATCGTCCAGCTAGATGCTAGATGCTAGATCGTCCAGCTAGATGCTAGATCGTCCAGCTAGATGCTAGATGCTAGATGCTAGATCGTCCAGCTAGATGCTAGATGGTAGATGCTAGATCGTCCAGCTAGATGCTAGATGCTAGATGGTCCAGCTCCTCCCGTCAGGAAGGAGCAGAAGGGACACAGCAGGGGCTGCCTCCCCAGGAACTTCGCACCCCTCCTGCAGGTGTGGGGCTCCAGCAGGCCTCCTCTCCAAGCAGCATTCTGCACCCCGGCCCACCGGGGCCAAGCTCCTAGTGTTCCCCACATTCCAATTAGTTCTCCAGATGCTCCTCTCCGCCCCAGTGTCTCCATGTCAATGTCGGCTCCAAGGGCAGTCTTGCTCAAGCTGTCTCCAGTGCCCAGAACAGGGCCGGCACAGGCGTCTGTGTGGCACACGTAGGTGTGGGTCAATGAGCGATGGGGAAGATGAAGGCCGGCAAGGCCCAGCCAGAGCTCCTGACAGAATTGTCTCCTGCGATTATCGGGGCCACTGAGAGATGAAGACTTTCCGGAGAGCGGAGTGCACGCCCCTGCCTGCCTGGGGGAGGTGAGTGCTGGGCCTGCCACCCCGCCTCCCTCCCAGCCCCCTCCTGAGCTCCCTGCCAGCTTAGAAGCTCTTGCAGCCACCCTGGGGGAGGGGGCACCCTAGCGGGGCGCCCTGCGGTCTCGCTCCGCTCCAGGGCAACCCCGGCAACCGCACCCAGCTCCAGTCAGTAGCTCCTTGGGCGGCGGGAGCCGTGAGCTCCCTGGTCCCCATCTGGGCTGCTCGGACAGACGCTGGACCTCCAGAGGACAAGCAGCAACCAGCGCCAGCCCCTCCGCCTGCTCCCAGATCTAAGGGCCGAGCCTCACTCTTCCCAGACACCCAAAGACAAGGACAGACAGACACACGGACGCGCTTAGAGAACACTCCGCAGACGCAGCGGGACGCGGCCAACGGGCTCTGGGCGCAGAGCTGGGGCTCAGCCTCTCTGCCCTGGGGCAGTCCTGCCGCCCGGCCGCAGCCACGCCTCCCGCCCTCCGCTGGGCTCCCGGCGACCCGCTCCCCACCTCGCGGAGCCGCCGGACCGAGGCATCTCCCGCCCGTCTGGGCTCAGCGCTGGGCGGCGCCCCGCGGGGTGGGGCTGCGGGCTGCCAGCGCGGAACTCGGGCCGGGGGCGCCGGGGCAGGGCTACCGGCAGGCGTCAGGGGCGGGGAGCGGCCTGTGCAGCCGGGAGAGGGCGGGCCTGCGGCCGGCACTGCGGGAGAGGGCGAGTGGCCTGTGCACGGGCGTAGAAGTCGGGGTGAGCCCGGGTCAGCGGGCTGGGGGAACAGCGCAAGCGGGCGAGGACAGACCGCAGGAAGGGGGAGAGCGGGCTTGGAGGTGACCGCCAAGGGGGGCTGCTGTGTGCAGCTGGGAGCCAGGGGCAAGCAGGAGTAAGGGGCTGCTGCGGAGAGGGAGTCGGACGGTCAAGGCAGAGCTCAGGGGCGACAGGGGAGTAGACACCCCGGGGTTAGCCTGGGGTGCGGGCCTTCAATGATGCCCCAGGGCCCAGAGGCGCTGGCCTCGCCCCCGTGGGCCTCCGGTGCTCTGGACCCGGGACCTTCGGGGCCCGCCATCTGCCTGCCTCGGCTCCCCGCGCCGGCCCCCGCGTCCCCGGAGGCCCCGGCCCCTCGACGGGGCGCCGGCTGCGCCAGCGTGCCCCAGAAGCTGGCCGAGGCGCTGAGCAGCCAGTACGGGCTCAACGTGTTCGTGGCGGGGCTGCTGCTGCTGCTGGCCTGGGCCGTGCACGCGTCGGGCGTGGGCAAGAGCGACCTGCTCTGCTTCCTCACGGCGCTCATGCTGCTGCAGCTGCTCTGGATGCTGTGGTACGTGGGCCGCAGCTCCGCGCGCCGCCGCCTCTTCCGCCTCAAGGACACGCAGGCCGGCGCGCGCTGGCTCCGCGGTGAGTCCTCCCCAGCGTGCAGCTTCCCCTGGGCGCAGTCCGCGCGCTTCTCGCCGCTCCTCCCTCCTGTGCTCGCTGCCGCTTCTCTTCCTTAAGGTTTCTTCCGTCGTCCAGTTCCCTCAGGATCTTGCGTTCTCCACGAGGGCTCTCGGCGCGCTTCCATTCCCAGGGCTGCCCTTCGCCATGGTGCGCCCCTTCGGGCTTAGAGAGGACGCGGAGCCCGCACTCCCTGGCCCGGAGACCTTCTGAGAGCTGACTTGCCCCTCGGCCGCATTCTCTGCTCCTTCTCGAGGGCTCTGTCCGCATTTCGAGCTTCCTCACCTCTACAGACTCTGGCCCCCTCCTGGAATGCTTTTCCACCTCCCGCCTCACTTCTGCTTCCCAAGACTGGGATCGGGCTCACCCCATCCTCTCCAGTGGAGTTCTCCGATGCTCCCCTGCTCCCCCGGCTCTGGCCGCCCTCCCTCTCCCCTTGTGCCCGCCCCACTGCACCTTCTGGGCGCACACTGTCCTTGCCCTTCTCAAGGTGGGGAGCTTGGTGGTGCTCACTGCTCGGTCCTGGGGCCACCTGGGGACCCGGCAGGGCTGGGTGGGGTGAAGTCACGGATGGGTGAGTGGACACATGTGGCCGGTGGTGGGGTACACGCACCTGCTGGTGCTCCCAACATACGTATTGAATCATTTGCACGGGAGGACCCACAAGAGGCGCGGTTCAGGCCTGAGGAGGAGGCAGTGGGCTGGCCAGACAGAGCCACCACCTGAGCGCTCCAGGGCAAGGGCCTGCGCTCCGCCCAGCTCGCCCAGCTCGCTGGGCTCTGCCTGGGCACCCCCGGGGCGCGGGGCGAGGCTTCCCTCCCTTGCAGGACCCTGGCAAGCTAATGACCCGCCCCCGTGCGCCCCAGTGTCCGCTGGCCGCACTCCAGACGGGGGTTGCACGTTTACTGTGGTCAGACTGCTGGGTGCAGGGGTGCCCGTGCGCCCCACCCCTTCCTTCAGGCATGGCCCCAGCACACCCTCCCTGGCACCTGGCTCGAGCTGCCCTCGTGGCCATGGCTACGGGGAGCCTCTGGTCCGAACCGCCAGCTGCGCGGGAACGGTCCTCAGACTGTAGTTTCCTGGACTCCGCCGGGTTCTGTTGCCTTGGGAGAGCTGGGGCCTGCTCCAGCCTGGCCCAGACGCCTGTCCAGACAGCGGTTGTCTTCAGGAGTTTGTGCTTCAGCGCCTGGATGGCGGGAGTCCAGAGCCGCACCAGACAGACGCATGCGAGCGAGCGTGGTGTTGAGGGTGCTGACTTCACAGGAGAACACACACACACACACACTCACACTCACACTCACACACAGACTTTGACCTACACTTGCCTCCAGTGGGGGGAACCATGTGTTCCTCCCTCGCTTTCTCCCTCCTCCCTCCCCTATTCCTCCTTCCTCCCTCTTCACCTCCCCTTCCCCCTCCCTCTCTCCCTCCCTCTCTCCCTCTCTCCCTTCCTCCCTTCCTCCCTCCCTCCCTCCCTCCTTCATCCCCTCCCCCACTTGTCCTTAGCTCTCTCCCTCCTCTTTCTTGCCCTCCTTCCTGGCAGACTCTGGGGCCTGGGCCCAGGGAAGGTGGTGTCGTCCCCACACTGAGCGGGGGCCAGAGAAGCTCGCAGGTTACAGCTGAGCTGCCCTTAGGCACCAGGGCGATGCAGTCCACTCGAGCACGGTGTGGGTCTCACTGAGTCCGCGCGTGCGCACTGGGCAGGCTGCCCCACTCCAACACTCCTCCGGCACCGGTGCCAGCCTTCGCCTGCCATCACCTCCACCTGCTTCGTCTGCTCCTCAGCCCGTGGGAGAAGCCAGCGTGGGGCAAGCTGGGGCGTGAGGTCTGCAGAGCGTTGTCCATCTCGTGAGCGAACTGGGGACGGTGAGCGGCAGGAGACAGACACGGGAGCTGCCAGGAGCCCCCAGCCCAGCAGCCGGCTCCCGGGGCAGAGCGAAGACAGGGCAGCGTGGGGAGCCTGGCCAGGAAAGGGCCAGCCGGGGAGGTCTCGGCGCTGCGGTCTCCAGAGAGGTTTCCGGGCCCCGGGCTGGCTCCTGAGCAGAGACTCCTGTCCCACCCAGAGGCGGTGAGAAGGGCAGGCTCCGTGGGCGACGGGCAGTGCCTGCGTGGCACAGGTAGTGGAGAGCTGGGCGCTCCCCCGCCTGTTTGCCACGTAGAGGGGCCGATTTCTCTGAGAGGAGCGACAGCTCGTGACCGGAAACGGGGACCAGCCGCTCCTCCCACGGGTCCCAGCATCTGCAGCAGAGGAGGCACACCCCCCCACCCCGTCGCTCGTTCAAGAGACTCCTGTGTGTGTGGATGTCACCCCCAAATTTGTCCTTTCATGAGGTCAGGTTCCGAGTTTTCTTTAAACGGGCCCTCCTGTGATTGCCACATGACGCTGCGTCCGGCGTGGCTCCTGGATCGGCGGCTCTGGTCGCTCTGGCCCTTGTCCCTGAAGGGGCCGGCAGGGAAGGGCAGGGGCCAGCGGCTTAACGTAACACCAGCCTGGGGCGCAGTCCACGCTGGAGAGAGAAGGTCAGGACAGAACGCAGGGCTGTGGCGCGCTGAGCCCGGATAAGGGGTGCTGAAGGAGCTGAGTCCAAGTAGGTGTGTAAAGAGGGCACGGGGCGGGCGGGGGGTGCGTCGGGACAGAGCAGAGGAGGGGGGCTGCGAGGACAAAGGCCACAGGACTCGAAGATGCTGCGGTCCCTCCGCTGGGGACTGTGGACGTCCAGGCGCCTGAGGACAGCAGGACCAAGAACAGCATCAAGAACTTGGTGTGCCAAGGAGTGGTGTGGGCTTCGCGCAGGGCCCCAGCCCTGGCTGACTCAGGGCTGCTGCTGAGCCTCCCGGGGCCGGACGGGTCCAGGCAGAGAGCAGGTGGCCCTGGCCGTGAAGCACCGGGCGACACCCCTGTGTCCCATGGGGGGCGCTCACCTCGGGCCCCTCCTTCCTCGAAGAGCTGCAGCTTGAATGCTCGGCTCCCACATGCCGGGGCTTCCCGCTGCCGCAGCGCTCCGGGCAGGTGGGGGACACCCTCAGGGACGGTCTCACGTCTCAGTGGCTGAGTGATGACGACGAGTCTCTTGTGTGCTCGGGAGCTGCGCGTGCATGTCCGTCTGTGCCGCTCTGTGAGACGGGCTGTCTTGCTTTCCCCACATTTTGCAAGGAAGCTGAGGCAGAGAGACGCTAAATAATTGCCGAAGTCGGCAACCGACAAGCGTGGGGAAGGGCCGCAGGGAGGTGGTCGGCCGCCACGACCTTCACCTTTCCCATCATCACAGATTGTTGCCGCCCCACGGAGTCTGAAACTGCGTCCTTGCTTCACACTATGCAAGAGAGGACAAAGCCAATTTCGGTTTTGCGCTTCCGTGACCCTATCCTGCCCTCACTTAGGTTTTGCCAGCCACATCTGCCTAGTGCTGAAATCTCCTCTGAATGTTCTTAGTACGAGCTGAACATGTGAAGCAAAAAGTGCATGTGAGACTCTCCTGTCTTCCTGCACCCCGTGCTGCCCCCGGACTCGACGATAAAGGTGGACACTTCTTTGTCCTGCTCTCATTCCGTGGAGCTCTCAGTTCCACCCTCCGACAGCGACGCTGGCAGCCACTCCCGTTCTCGTTCCCACTCCGCCTCTTCTTGGCCCACCTCTTTATTGTCAACCGTTACCTCGCGCTTAGAAGGCCAGTTCTCATAGGGAACTTGAGCACAGAGCTGGGTTTGTTCCGTTTCACGTCCCGTCCTCGTTTGCCAAGTGATGGGCGGGTTTGGAGCGTGGGTGCCCGCTGAGGTCGGGCACGACTGCTGTTCCCCATGGGGATGGCTAGTTGTGCGCACGTCCTTCCCCCACTTTCCTTTCCACGTTTGCTTTTGGGAACACTTGGCCCTTCTGTTGTGCTTCTATCCTTTCTACGTCCACTTCCCTTTCCCCTCACAGTCAGATGCACCGCGCGCCGTTCCTGTCTGAAGACAAAATACCAGCATTTCCCCGAGCAAGAAGCACTGCTTCCTGCTCCAAGGCCCTCAGGCCCTCTTTCAAGGACACAGCCCCTTTAGAATGCGTTTGTGCCCTTGCACTCCCTGCCTCCCCAACCCTGCACCACCTCTTTACATTAGGCCTTTGATGAATTTTTTGGCCTCTGCTCCCAGCATAGTCTGTCCCCAAGTTTATGGCAAGTCCTCACAGAGCATGCAAGCCCCACATTTCCAGACATTAACTTCTCTTGTTTTCTATTAGTTCTTTCACCCATGGGACCACCCACCCACCCACCCTGTCATGTGTCCACCTGTCCCTCCCTCCTTCCGTTTATCCCTCCTCCCTCCATGCTTCCATCATACGTTTTATATCCTCCCTTCCCCTTTCCTTCTATTATGCATCCATCCACCCTCTAGTCTAGCAGCTTGTTGCTCTCTGGTGCCTCCCTCTTCGTGGTTATGAAGACCCTCAGCTCACTGGTGTTTGGCTGAAGTCCGTCTGAGATGAGTCTGCATCTGCTTTCCTCTCACCCCGTGTTCTCTGTTCATTTCTGTTCAACCTTCTCAGAGTTATCTCCTGACCCCCCCCAACCCGCGCCAGCCTCCCTCTCTCTGCTGCTTTCCTTTCCTTTGTGCATTGTCCACTTCCCAACATATCTTTTGTGTTTACCGATTTATTTTCTGAGCTCCCCAGGGGCAGGCACTCACGTTTGTTTGTCTACCCCTGGTGCCTGAACCATCGCTGGTGCTCAGAGCATGAGTTATGCTCTGCGTGTCTTCAAATATCTTTGTCTTTTGTCTGATGAGCGGGTAACACCTCGGCTGGAAGTGGGGCTCTCGGGCCTCGTCTTTCCTTGCAGTGGACATGGCTGCTCTTCCACAGGCCTCTGGTTTCCCAGGCTGCAGGAGAGAAGTCTGGTGCCAGCTCTCCCTCCGTGTTTTCTGCACACCCCAACTTATACAAGATGCTAGGCGTGTGTTTTTCTTTCTCATCCATCTTGTTTGTTCCCCCTTCAGCCCTTGGCAAAATACCCCATGAATTCTAGGAGTCTGCCAACTATTTGTTGTGTAGACAAATAAATGGGCAGATGGGTGGAGACGGGAAGGAAGGACGTGGTGTGAGAAAGTGTGCGATGTGTTGTTTATCATAGTTCTTGGAATGGGGCCTCCCTGGAAGGTGGTGGAAGGGGTTGAGCGCCGCATCGTGGGGCTTCTGCAGCCATAGCAGCGTGAGTTCGATCCCCAGGGAGGCCAGTGAGGGGACCCACATGACACAGCAGACCACTCGCACCTCTGACCTGTACCCCAGCTTTTGAATGCATAAACAAATAAATTTTAAAAAGAATAAAGTGGTTAGTTAAAAAAAACAAACACAAAATTCTTGGAACGACGTGAGGATGATGCTCTAGACCAGTGCTTCCCCAGGAAGGGGCCAAGCAGTTCCTACTGGGGAATTTGTCAGAGATACAAATATTGGGGCCCGACCTGCTCGGGGCACGGAGCCACCTCCTGTATCCCCAAGTCCTCCGGGTGGTTCTGACGCGCACTCAAGTGTGAGAACCACGGCTGAAGCCCACTTTGCATAGTTGCAAAAGCTGAGGCTCGGAGCAGGTTAGGGGCACGTCTGAACCCCACGTTTCGTCAAGGGGCACAGCTGGCCGGCCCGGCTCCTTGCTCCAGCCGGTGTCCTCCTGCCAGGCCAGCTGCCTCCCCGCTCCTTGCGCTTCCTCTTTGTAATCAACACGGACCTTGCATTAGTCAAACCAGTTCCCAGCGCTGGGGCTGAATCCCCATCTTACTGGGTTTCTGATTTCATTGTTTTTTTTTCCTCCAGCATTAAAAAAAAGTGACTTAGAGGGGTTCCCACAGGGCTTTGAGCAGTGGGAGCGACCAGGCAGTTGCCGAGTGCTCCCCGAATCTGGTGGGGCTGTGAGTGCGCAGCTCGGCCTGGTGCGGGGTCCCCTCTCCCCACTTAGCACACGGACACAGTCATGTGCCAGCGAGGCTTGGGCTTTGAGGGCATTAGCTGCGTGGCTCGTGTGCTCTCCGCTCTCACTTTTTAAAAAAATGTTTGAAAAGATTTATTTATTTATGCACACAAGAACTGGGGTACAGGCCATAGGTACGGAGGTAAGAGGAGTCACCAGAGACAGAGTGGGGAGCAGAAAAGACAGATCGACTGAAATACAACTGCTGAGGGGAGCAGCGGGGAGGCAGGAGAGGTCTGCTGCACCCGGTGGGTCCCTCCCTGGCCGGGGATCGAACTCGCACTGCAGTGGCTGCGGAAGCCCCATGCACGGAGCTCAGCCCGCTGTGCCACCAGGCAGGCCCCACCTTGGCTGTTTTCAGGGTACAGTTCAGTCGCGGGAAACACCTGCCCCCCGCAGTGCGGCTAGTCTCCAGAGCGCTTTTCTCGGGAGCTTCGCCCCTCAAACAACTCCCCGCAGTCTTCTCCCATCATTTCCTCTCCGCCTCTACGAACCCCACTACCCTGCAGACTGCGTGCGAGCGTGTCAGACCTGCATGTCGGCTGCGATGGGTGTTTCACTTGGCCTGACGCCCTCGAGCATCCTGCCCTGCCCCGTGCTGGTGACACCTGACTTGCTCCCACAGCTACTGAGCCATGCGGCTGCGCCCAAACGTCTGGAGTCCCGGCTTTCAGTCCTCTGGGGATGAAGTTGCTGGAATACATGGAAATGGGACTTGTCATGTCTTGAGCCTGCCGCACTGTGTGTAAGGGGGTCAAGCTTCTCCACGTTCTCACCAACATCTGTGTTTTCCCTGCTCCTCTCCCTTATTTTATTTTTCATGATAACCATCCTCATGGATCTCAGGTGACATCCCCTGTTTTGGATTTTCTTCTCCCTAATGACTAGTGATATTGAGCTTCTTTTCTTCTGTCAATTAGCCGCTTGTGTATCTTGTTACATTGTTGA
Organism: Galemys pyrenaicus; assembly: GCA_019455555.1. Taxonomy (NCBI): domain Eukaryota; kingdom Metazoa; phylum Chordata; class Mammalia; order Eulipotyphla; family Talpidae; genus Galemys; species Galemys pyrenaicus. The sequence continues at coordinate 994,491 of JAGFMF010012216.1, forward strand.
TTCAAGCCCGTTGCTAATTTTTAAATTGTTTTTTGTTGCTCAGTCACCAGAGGTCTTTATATGTGCTGGATAAAGGTGCCTGATGAGATATAGGATCAGTAAATATTCTCTCCCCTTCTGCGGGCTCATAGTACTCTCTGACGCACTTTGATGCGGCCCACCTTACCTATTTTTGCTTTTGTTACTTGGGCTGTTAGAGTCGTATCTAAGAGATCGTTTCCAAATCTAACATCATAAAGCTCTCCCATGTTTTCTTCTAAGAATTTTTCAGTTCTAGGCTTTATGTTTACGTCTTTGCTTCATGTTGAGTTAATTTTTGCACGTGGCGTGAGGTCGGGGTCCAGCTTCATTCTTTGCACGTGCACATCCAGTTTTCCCAGCGCTGTTTGTTGAAATGACTGTTCCTTCCTCACTGACTGTTCTTGACTTATTGTCAAAAGTCATTTGACCAGAGGCTTTAATATAACTTATTTTGAAATGACTTTGAGTGAGCAGTAACACATTCACACTTCTTCTCTGCCCCCCAATTTAGGGAGTATCACGTTGTTTGCTGCCATCACCGTCATCCTGGGATGCTTTAAAATTGGGTACTTCGTTGGCTTTTCTGAATGTTTATCAGTCACGGAAGGCGTCTTCCCCGTCACCCACGCGGTGCACACGCTGTTGCAGGTAAGCCGGGCTGGGTTCCTGCCCTTGTGCCTGGTGAGGGCGCCCAGGTGTGCGAAAACCGGAAGCACCAAGACACCTGCTCAACCCTGGGGGGTTGAGCCTGACTCCATCTCTGGGGCTCAGTGCTGCAGCTGCCTCCGCTGGGGCTGGAGCTGTGCCCCCATGGCCGCCTGCACAGGAACCCCTGAGGCAGCTCGCGTGACGATGTCGCTCAGGGGCTCTGCTCAGCCAGGCTCTGCCAGGAAAGGCCTGGGGACTGGTCCCCTGGGAGATGCTTCCGTACAGCAATGGGATTGCCACGGGCCCCACAGGCCTTCCAACACGCCCATTCCAAGCGTGCATGGCAGCAGTTCGTGTAGTGGGTGGTGCCGCTTTCAGCACTTCCAGAAGTAACCCGTGCCTTTGCTGGCATCCCTGGGTGTCACAGACACATCTGCGCTTCCTCGCTGTGGGTGAAACTCTTTGGAAATATGAGAGACTATTTTTCGCAGGATCGGCTGACTTGGTGTGGCTAAGAAATGAGAGGTGCACACGCACATAACTCATATCTGTATGGTCTAAGTGTGCAGCCCACCGTCAGGAAATGCTCGTGTGGAAGAGTCTTAGCTGGGCCTCCAGTGCAGCTTCCACCCTCAGCAGAGATCCCAATAGTGGCCCCCAGAGCTGGAAGCCCTGCCACTCGCTAAAATACTGTTCACGATCAGCACTTCTGCAGAACTTTCACTTGCAGAGTCTGGCCGTTCATCACGGCATGGGCTGCCTCCAGCAGTCCCACGAGGGTGAGGGGTCACTGGGTGTTGGATCCTGCCCCCATTTCCCGGAAGGCCAGAGAGGATTCGCGCTCCACGGCCAGGACCCAGAGGCCGGGGCACTGTGGCTTGCTCCAGGAGTACCGTCTTCGCCCCAGATGTTCCTCGACTCCCGTTCACGCCCGTCCTTCAATGTGAACCTCCAGCTCCAGAGTCCCGACAAAGCCATGTTTTAATGCCATGTGATGTGGTTCCCTGTTCGTGCATCCTGGTCACTTCCCCGGAAGCTTCGGATGCCCTTTCTCCAGAAACGCATTCTCCCAAAAGGAACTTTATACTGTCAGTGGGATGCAGTGTGGGCCAACCCCTGTGGAAGACAGTTGGAGGTTTCTCAAAATATTAGAAATAGGTCCACCCTGTGACCCAGCAGTTCCACTCCTCAGGATCTGGTCAAAGAATGCAAACACATTAATTCAAAGGGATATCTGTGCTGCTGTGTTCACTGCAGCACTGTTCATGAAGGCTGAGCCTGGGGAGCAACCTAAGCACCCAAGGACAGAGGAGTGGATCACGAAGACTGGTGCCTATGCACGATGGAGCACTACTCAGCCATGAAAAAGGAAGCTGAAATTTTGTCATTTGTGACAACGTGGATGGAGCTGGAGGGGATGATGCAAAATAAAATAAGTCAGAAGGAGAAAGACCAAGACTGCATGATTTCACTCATGCGTGGAAGGTAGGGAAACAGAACAGAGGAACAGATAAAATTACACCAAACAAACCCTGGAAATCCGGCTGCAGTATTGAGGCTTGAGAGGGGGATGGAGAGATGGAGAGGAGGCCCAATGGCCTGTGATGGGGGTGGGGGCCTTGGAGGAGGGCGTGGTGGGGTGACGCACACCTGAAGGGGTGCTGACCTGTGCCTCTGGGTCATGTGGTGCTGTTAACCAGCGTCACCTCGATAAAAACAAAGCATTTAAACAAAACTCCAGAGGGAAGCTCCTTGAAACACCGACGCCGACGAGGTCAGGTGCAGCCTGGCTCTGGGCTACAGTAGGTTGGGGACTTCTGGGGAGACCAACTCAAGGGGTCACGTCGCATAAGAGCGTCGTTCTGGACTGAACGCGTCCCCCCACTTCAGCTGTTGGGGTCCTGTCCCTACTACCTCAGAAGCTGGCCACGGGGAGAGTGGGTGTTTGCAGAGGCCGTCGAGGCCACGGAGGTGTCAGGGTGGCCTCAAGTCCAGTGTGACCGAGGGGTGCTCGTAAGGAGAGCAGGACGCAGACACCCTAGGGGATGACCACAGAGACCCTGGCGAAGGTGGGGTGCGCACCCGGAGGCAAGAAGCAAGCCTGGGGGAAACGGGGTGATCGCGGAGTCATCACCTCGGAAACGGGGAGACTGACCCGGTCCCAGCCTGGGGTGCTTTACTATGGAGGTGCCTGCGCCCCGACACAGAGCTGGCTAGTCACTGACGCCAGCGAGTCACACCCCAGGCTGAGTCTTCGCCAGCGGCAGCATGGGGCGCCCTGGGAGACCACGAAGGACGCTCTCCTCTGCGCTTGCCCCAGAGCCTCACACGCGGCCGCGCAGTCAGCGTGGGAGCACAGGGGCGGCTGGTGGCCAGGCCGGGCTGTCGTTGCGCTGAACGGGCTCTTGCCCGAAGCCACCGCTGCTCTTCATGCTGTCAGACGCGGGAGAACCGCACCTGCCGGCCGGGCAGAGCGGGCGCGCCTCGGGCAGCTCCTTGCCGCCATCGGCCTTCCTGTGGTGCTTACCTGCAAAATGAGTGAGAGCGGCTCAGTCCGGCGGCCGGGGAGTGGGCACCAAGGAGCTGCTCACTGCAGGTTGCCCCACGTTTTAAGGCCGTCATGTCTGGCTCAGGAGTTCGCCCCACTGGGGCTGCATATCGGGAGCCGGGGTGCTTACCTGGACCCCAGCGGGCGGGTCTCAGAATGAGGGGCCACTGCAGGGCCCCCCCACTTCACGGAGGACACAAGCAGAGAGGCCAGGGGTTCGGGCTCACGCTCAGGTCTGCGCCAGGCACCCCACCCCGCCCCGTTCCCCCCCCCACGTCCGTCCAGCCCACCCTGCGTGACCGCTGCGGACAGCTGGTCAGGGCCCTGGGCGGCGCGCTGTCCCCACGGGGAGTGGCGCTGCCCGGAGACGGTGGCAGCGCCCGCTGTGTGGACTGGAGGCCCTGCTGCCCCCGGGCCCCGCAGGGGTGTGGCTGCTGGGCCCGCGGCTCCCACTGACCGCCTCTCCCCCTCCCCGCGCAGGTGTACTTCCTGTGGGGGCACGCCAAGGACGTCATCCAGTCCTTCAAGACCCTGGAAAGGTAACGCGCGGCGCTGGTGCTGTTCGGGGCGGCTCGGGCAGCGCGACGTGCTGCCAGCTGGGAGCTGAGCCCCGCCGGGAGAGGAGCCCCAGGGTGGTGGCGATGGGGACCCCACTTTCAGTCTCTCCCGGGCCCCCCAGAGTCGATGATGGGGCTTGTACTTCCACCTGCCACCTCAGACACTTCCCCTCTAGGGCCTCAGTGTCCCTCGTCTGTCGAGTGCCGGGGACAGTGAGCTGGCTCCCGAGACCAGAGAGGTGACTAGAGGCTCGTGCTTGCCCGAGACGGGTCTGTCCGGAGGGGTCTCCCCCCTGCTGGGTCTCCCCTCGGCTGGGTCTCCCCCTGGCTGGGTCTCCCCCTGGCTGGGTCTCCCCCTGGCTGGGTCTCCCTCCCACAGGGTCTCCCCCCGGCTGGGTCTCCGTCCGGCGGGGTCTCCGTGTGTTTGTTACGGCAGCCCGGGGCTGTGGGTGTTTGTTACAGCAGCTCGAGCTGAGTTCAGTCTACGCAGACAGAGGTGACCTCTGCGGACATTTCGGTTGCTTCCTTCCGGTCTTTTCTCCGTCAACATGGACAGTGTCCTGTCTGCTCGTGGGCGGGCCTGTCCCTCTTGCTCTGCTTCTCCTTTGGCGTTAGCATTTGCTCCCCCAGTCCCACACAGCGTGACATTCTCTGTGGACGCCCACGCGTGCTGGCGCCCGAACCCGGCGCGTCTGCCGGCTGGTCTGAAAGCTGCCGCTGGGGTCAGCCGAGGCTCCAGCCCGGGAACCTCCATCTCTTCAGAGTCTGGGGGCTCCACGTCCAAGGCGCGGTGCCGGGCTGGTTTCGGTTTCCCCGGAGGCCTCCTTCCTGGGTGGCCAGCGGCCGTCTCTCCGCTGAGCCCCCACGGCCGTCCCCCTGAGTGTGGCGGAGAGCGCGAGATCTCTGGCTGCTCTTCTGCAGTCCCGAGCCTCTTTCCTCAACTGCCAGGTGCGGCCTGAACCAGAGGCCCAGGCTTTTCTCTCGTTCGGTCTGCAGGTCGCAGTGCTTAGTGCTTTTAGATGGCTTATCGCCTCTACGCTTTGGATGTAGACTTCTCCAGACAAGCTGGAGGACGTGGCAGCCCCAAATGTCCATGCAACTCGGGGCAAGCGCTGCACTGGTGCTGTTTCCTCCACATGGGCCTGAACCCTCCAGTTTGCTACAGTCTCCACCACGCCCTAATATTGCCTCCAGCTAACTCTACTCGCTTTCCTCATGGCTGTCTCCTGCCAGGCCCTGGAGGCTTGGGCACTTGCCATCCTGGCCTCACTGCTTCCTTCTACCTTGAGCCAGTGTCCCACTATCCCATGCTTTTTGCACACACAAGCCTTTTCTGCGGATCTGAGAATTCCCCAGGGGGGGCTTAGCGGAACACTAGTTGCAAACAGGGCTGCAGACGTGCAGACATCAGAAATGGTGCACAGGCGCCTTCTCTTTCTTGTGGTCTGAGGCTGTGGGAGCCGAGCGTGAGACGGGCCCCTGGCATGGGGAAGCTGCGCCTGCCCTGTGTTTGTAGGATCGTTTCCAGGCCCAGCCAACAGGTGGCTGCTAGCGTGCGGTGAGGGGTCCGCAGCTGCAGCTGGCCTCGGCACCAGCGACTCAGGCTCGAAGGCCTGGGATTGGACAAGGGCCCCGGGCCCAGGGCAGAGGAGAAGAAAGGGGAGCTGTGTGTATTATGAACGAGAGAAAAGCTGGCCAGGCCAGCGCAAACAGCATTGTCCGCCCCGTCAAAGGCGCTGCACAATGCGCCCGGACGCCATGGGGACGGCTGGCCGCAGATCGATAGCGGCTGGGGAGCAGGTGGGCGAACACCTGACCCGGAGGCTGGCTCCATCTCCAGCTGCGCCTGGATACTCGAGGAAGCCAGTGTCCAAATGCAGAAAGAGCTGCAGGTGGAGGCCGCGGAGGGCCAGCTGGGCTTAACTGTGCAGGAGGGACAAGGGCAGGCTGAGGACCCCATTGTGCCATTTTCCCGTGGGCAGGTCGTGGGCAAAGCACATTCTTGATCAGGTAAGGGGAGGGGCAGGCACACGCCTCTGGGCATCTGCCCTCCGACTGCAGATGGGCTCCTTACACAGGAAGTTCCAAGGAACACGTCTCCCCAGTCACCAGAAGGTCTTCGCCTCTGACGTGCAAGGCCATGGTCACGTGCCCTGGACGTGCCCGGTGATGCCCCTTGAGCCTGCAGGCCTGGGGAGGCTTTGGGGCTTGGAGGCAGCCTGTGCTCTGTGGGACCGCCGTCCCCACAGACCTCTGCCCTGCTTCCAGGGCCCAGGGTCCATCTTCCGCCTCCTCCCTGTGCTCATCCCGAGGAGCGGTGCGGCCTGGGAGCAAAGGCAGGACGCTGGAGTCAGACTGGACCAGCCCCGCTGCTTACTAACTTCAAAACCCAGTGTGGCCCCTGGCCCCGTGCGGCCCTGGAGTCCTCCCCGAAGCTCCCTGGACCCGCAGTGGAACATGACGTCACAAAGCTGCTCTTTCTATGTTTCCACTCCGCCGAGCAGTGGGCGGGGGCTCCATTCCAGGCTGGCTGCCTCATGGTCATAAGACAGCTGCCACGGCTCCAGCCTCCGCCTTTACATCCAAGTCTGGGAGAAGGGAGAGGGACAATGAGTAGGCTCTTCTCATTCTCTTGCTTTGTCCAAGAAAGCAAATCCTTTTCAGCAGTGCCAGCAGACCACCCCCACTTCCACCCCGCTGGCCAGCATGCCCACATGCCCCGCGCCAGACAGGAATACTCTGGCGTGCTTCGGTGGTGTTAGAAGTGAGTGACAGTGCCGAGGCGGGGATGTGATGGCTGGGTGGCCAGCCGGCCAGAGGGTGCACCCAACTGTCTGGGTTTCCATGGCAGCCCTTTTCTCTGTCCCTCATCCGCTCCTCTTTCCTCCTGGGGTGGGGTTGGTTGCTGCTTTTCGTAGATCTGCGCTCTGGCGAGCCCACCTCCGAGACCCAGTTGCTTTCTGTCCTGTAACGATGAGTTGAGTATCGGCGGGTTCCAGACGAAGGCAGAAAGCCCAGATTGTGGCTTTGGGAGGTCCTGTGGGGATGTTCCCCCAGCCAGACAGGGAACCCACCCAGAGCCAGCGGAAAGCAGGACCATGGCTCGGAAAGAATGTGTGTGTGCATGCATACATATGCGTGCACGCGTGTGCACATACATGTGCGTGTGCATACGTGTGTGCGCACACGCCTGCTGTGTCTGCACCGCACGGGGCTGGGAGCTCTCAGAACCACTCGGGGACCAAGCCCTCGTGTTTTCCAGGTTCGGGGTGATCCACTCGGTGTTCACCAACCTGCTCCTGTGGGCCAACGGCGTGCTGAACGAGTCCAAGCACCAGCTCAACGAGCACAAGGAGCGACTCCTCACGCTGGGCTTCGGGAACGTCACCATCGGTGAGTGGGCGGCCTGCGGTGGCCGGCCGGCTGGCGCGCCGCGCACCCCAGCGCTCAGAAGGACGGACGGGCAGGTCCCAAGAGCCATGGGGGCCCAACGCCACCCGCCAGACATCCCCGGTTGTTGGCACCGCGAGCCCTCCCCCGCTCCTCAGCCGTCTCAGCGGGGGCCGAGCCCATGAAAGGCTGCTCAGAGACGCGGGGTGTCCCGCCCAGGGCGGCCATTCCGATGGCCGTTTTCATGGCCCACTTGGGCCCGGGCACAAAGGCCTTTGTTCACCCTGGAGACTGAGAGCTGCCTCTGCCTGTGTGGGGGTGGGGGGAAGCCTGCACTACCGCTCTTTCCCCTGAAAGCACAGCTCCAGAAGACCCCGAGAAGCCTAGAGGCAGGTGTGGCTTCCTGGCTTTGGTTCACGGGAGCCTCCGCTGGACTCTACTAGTTCCTGGCAGCGGCCGTGCTTGCTCCCGCGGGAGCCGGCAGTGTTCAGAGCTCTGCTTCCCCAGAGTTCTGTAGGGTTTGTGATCTCATGCTGTGCTCGAGTTTTGGGGCCGAGAGGCATGGAGGCGGAGGTGGGTGCACGTCTCGGGCCTGGGGTCCCCAGGCTTGCGTCTTGCTCCTCCCTCATGCTGCCTGTGACCTCAGGCAGCCAGGCCGCCTCTCTGGGCCCCCCTTTCTCATCTGGAAGCGGAGGGAGCTGACCATGTGTTTCCAGAGTCCCCTGCTCCACGGTGGTGGGCGTCTCTGCTAGCTCCAGACCCGGCCAGTCGTGGAGAGCCATGCTCCCCACCAGCAGGTGATAGGACCAGGGGCCCCTGCCGTGTTTCTCCACCATCCCAGCCAGCCCACTCCTGGGACGGGCCTTTTCTTTGGGGGCCTCCATCTCCTCATTGGCCTCAGCAGCAGGACAACAATAATAAGAGGCTTTAAACCATTTGCCCTGCCTGATGCTGCTCTGGGCGCTTTGGAAGGTTCTTTTTGTTCCTTTCTCACCGCCCAAGCCCCGGGGGGGAAGTAACTCGCCCAAGGTCACGCAGTTAGGACGTGACTGAGCCGGATTCGTCTGACTGCAGACACTTCTGGACAAGTGGGCGTTGCATGTATAAAAGACCTACGTTGGTTCTCGCATTTGGCTCACCCCATCTTTCTCCCTAGCTTCTCTCCTTATTTTCCTGTGAAGTACAGTCTTGGGGGTAAGTGACGGGGGTTGCCGGGCTCCCGCAGAAGCTGAGGCCGTTCATGGGGCCACAGAGCTTTCCCACTGGGTTTCATCAGTAGCGTGGGCATGGCATGAGTTAAAACAACAACAGTGTAGAGGAGAAAGACCCTTGATAACACCCACCCAGAGCTGTGGCCAAATGCCGCTAACATTGGCCGCGTCTTCGCCGTGTGCTCTTTCTTCATTTATAGTTCAGATCACACCATACTTGTTCGATCTCTTCGACTCCAACCTGCAATAAAAAACAGTACATGGGGCCCTCCCTGGTGGCGCAGTGGGTTAAGCACCGCACTATGAAGCAAACCGCAGCCACTGCAGCACGAGTTCGATCCCCGGCCAGGGAGGGGACCCGCAGGGCGCAGCAGACCTCTCCTGCCTCCCGCTGCGCCCCTCAGCAGTGTGTTTCAGTGGATCCGCCTGCTCTGCTCCCTGCCCTGTCTCTGGTGACTCCCCTCACCCCCCACACCGCTAGTATGTACCCCATTTCCTGTATGCATAAATAATAAATCTTTTAAAAAATAAACAACAGCACATGGCAGCCCGGTGCACTCATGCCTGTATGTTTGTATGCACGTGGGATGAGGTAGCCTTCCATATCAGAGACACTCTAATTTCTATTGTATTTGATTCCACTCCATTCTCTTCTATCCCACCACAATCCCTTTGCTAAAAATGTTGCCACCCTCTAAGTTGATTTCACTACTGAGTACTGGATATGCAATTTTTTCTTCCTTTCCCCCACTTATTATAACATGAGTATTTGACTATATCATCAAACACAACTGGTAGTCTACTGCATGGATGTACTAAAATTTGCTTAACTGTTTATAAATTTTTGCACACTGAGGTGGTATCTCCTTCCTCTTCTCTCTCTGGTGTGCACACACACACAAACACACAATTTTATTTTGACATTTTTTTCTTTTAAAGAATTATTTTTACTTATGCATACAAGCACTGGGGTACAGGCCAGAGGCGTGTGTGGTGGGATGAGAGGATTCACTAGAGCCAGAGCGGAACAGGCAGATCTACTGAAGTCCACTGCTGAGGGGAGCAGCGGACGAGGCAGGAGAGGTCTGCTGTGCCTGCGGGTCCCCTCCCTGGCTGGGGATCGAACTCGTGCTGCAGTGGCTGCGGTTTGCTTCACAGTGCGGTGCTTAACCCTGTGCTCCACCAGGGAGGCCCACTTTGATTACCTTTGAGATGCCTGAATCACCCCACACTTGTCACAACAGATATTCTCAGGAGAAAAATCTTTGCAAACGGAAAAGGGCGTTTGCCTTCACAAAGTTATTTTTAAAAACTTGACTTGAAAATCACACGTGTCAATCATATTCACAGAAACTGAGGGAATCAGGGAAACACGATCTAGATGTGTGAATACGTACGTGGCTTCACACACCCACACACATGTAGCCTCACACACCACCATGCATGTGGTACCACACACCAACACACGTGTAGCTTCACCTACCAACACACATGTGCTCAGGGCCGTGTGTCAGCCTCAACCAAGCTGGAGAAAAAGACCCATGAAAGTTACTGTTAGTGAGAGAAAAAGAAGGGCCATCGCACGCCTTTCCCACAGAACAGCTGTTGGCACATTTCAGCTCGTGTTCCTCCGGGTTCCTCCTACTTCTGTCTGTCTTGTCTCTGCTCTCAGTTCTGACTATAAAAGGAACCCGGACGCTCCTCCCTGCCAGTTGCACAGCGACTGACCCGTGCGTGTCCGAAGCGCGCACCGTGTAACCGGCTCCCCGTCCACGTGGTCGGGAATCGTGACGACGAGCCGAGCAACAGAGCTCTTGACCCAATGGGCGAACCCAAGCCCTGGGCTTGCCGCCCCCAACACCCCGCTAACACTCCCTGTGCTCTGCCGTCTCCCCTAGAGCTGGACGACCACACGCCCCCGTGCAACTGCACCCCCCCGACGCTCTGCACCGCCATCTCCCAGGGCATCTACTACCTCTACCCCTTCAACATCGAGTACCAGATCCTCGCCTCCACCATGCTCTACGTCCTGTGGAAGAACATTGGGCGCAAGGTGGACAGCCAGCAGCCCCCCAAGATGCAGCTCAAGTTCCACGGGGTCGTGGTGGGCTCGGCGCTGGGCCTGACCGTGCTGGCCGCCACCATCGGGGTGGTGGCGGTATACCTGGTGCAGATTGGCCGCTCCAAGAGCAGGAGTGAGCTGGCGCTCACCATGTTCTACCTGTACGCCATCGCCTTGCTGGCGCTCATGGGGGCCGCGGGGCTGCTGGGGATCTGCATTTACAGGGTCGACGAGAAGTCCCTAGACGAGTCCAAAAACCCAGCCCGCAAGCTGGACACGGAGCTCCTGGTGGGCACGGCCTCCGGCTCCTGGCTCATCTCCTGGGGCTCCCTCCTGGCCATCTTCTGCGCCGAGGCCTGCCCGCCGTACACCTGGTACAACCTGCCCTACTCCGTGCTGGCGATCGTCGAGAAGTACATCCAGAACGTCTTCATCATCGAGTCCACGCACCGGGAGCCCGAGTTGCGCCGCGAGGACGTCAGGACCCTGAGCGTGGTCACGGTCTGCAACGGCTCAGCCTCGGCCCCCGCGCCCTCTGGCCCCAAGGGTGGGGCCGCGGCCCAGGACCTGCAGCCCCGGGACAGCCGGACGCCACCAGCGCCCAACGGCAGCATGTGTGTGCGGTTCGGCGGCGGCAGAGAGGAAGAGGAGGGGGGCGGGGAGCGCCCAGCCTGCCACCCCCGTTTCCTCCAGGGCAACGGCAAGAGAACGGTCTTGAGGAATATTGCAGCCTTTTTGTTCCTCTGCAATATTTCGGTAAACCCATCACCTTATTTATTTCTCTAAAATTAGTCAGTGCATCGAACTTGCTTGCCTTTTTTCCAGTTAGGCATGGAGGCAGCTTGAAGCCACAGTAACTTAAGTGCAAGGGTCAAGATGAGGATAGAATGTAGCCTTATGCGCTGAGACCCTTTACCTGTTGGGCGCCAGGGGTGGGGGGAGCTGAAGACTAAAGGCCACAAGGCTCTAGCTCCCCCTAGAATGGTCACAGTAAGTGGGGGAGAGGGACAGAGCAAAAGGTAACACAAGGAGTTTGGCGAGTGTGGGGACAGGGACACGGGAGCCAGGGAGAGGCGCGTGGATGGGGGGCTCCCACGCGTAGGGGCGCACGAGGTGAGGCCACATCTCAATTTTGGCTGCAAATGATAGAAAGTTTGACCTGCAGCATTGTAGCAGCAGGATGGAGGCACAGGAGGCAGGTTCAGGATGGTTCTGGGCAGACGGGTCAAGGAAGGAGAGTCTTGGAGCCCTCGGTGGCTTTTATGCTTTTATTAGTAGAGGTGGCCAGGTACATGGCAGGCAGGGGTGCCTCACCCTCTTGGCTGCTGCTTCTACTCTCTGCTGCTGCTACTGCTCCTCAGTTCTGTTGGTTCTGTCCGTTGGTCCTCGCAGTTCTGGCGTCCTCATGACGCCTCCCATTTATGCCCGTGTCCAACTCAGGTGCGCCCACTTGCGCATGCCCACCCTGGAATGCTCGCAGCCCCGCAGGTGTCCATCATCAGTGGTGGGCGGGTGGAAAGACCTGATCAGCCTTTACCCTACAAGGATCTTCCATCTTAAAGGCTTTTAACTGTCTTGCAAGAATTCCAGAGGCCGCCCCTTGGCCTGGTCTGGCAGCTGAGCCCGGGCCCAAGGGTCAGGAGCTCGGCGTAGAGCTTGTCGCCTCGCGGTCAGAGACGGCCGCAGTAGCACCGGCCACATTTGCGTTCAGACAGGACAAAGCGCAGGGGTGGGGGAGGGCCGGTATGTTCTCCCAGGGCTACCCTGGCTGCAAGGGAGGCTGGAAAGTGGGGGTCTGGCTCTTGAGCCCCTGGAGCAAGGGCACAGTCAGTTGTCCAGCGCTGTCGTGCCCCGTGAGGGAGGCGGCGGGCGCTCACCCAGTGGTCAGCACAAGGAGGACTGCCTGGGGCAGAGGCCGCACTGCGCAAAGGCCCACGGTGCACTGGGGAGCACCATGTGAGCTGCGTGAGCCCCATGCTAAGGAGAGCAGGGTGCGGCGCCAGCAGGGCCCGGGGCGGGTGCTCCACGACTCTGGCAGACGGTCAAGGAGGCGTCCTGGGGCCCTCGGGGGCTTTTTGGGCTTTTATTGCATCATTGTCTCAGAGGCGACCAGAGGCAAGGCAGGCGGGGCCCGGGGGGCTGGGGTCTGGGGGGCGGGGGGCCGGGGGGCGGGCAGGCTCCCAACCCCCGGCGCCTCTTCACTCTCTGGGCTCTCTGGCCTCTCGTCTCCGCCACCGCTGCTGCTGCCTCTCCCCTGCTCCTCGGCGCTCTGCTCTTCTCCCGCCGGCGTCCTCGCGAGGCTGCCTTTTGCACCCGCGTCTCCGCCCAGGTGCGCCCACTGCACACGCCCACTCAGGCTGCGCGCAGCACCGCAGGTGTCCGTCATCACACCCACGGCGGGAGGGCGGAAAGCCTGACACTTCCATTTACCCCGCAAGCAGTGTGGGAAGAGGGCTGAGGGCTGGCTCCAGCTGGACTCGAACTTGGCCGTTGTGCTGGCTGCAGTTGTGGCCTGCAGGGCCAGCAGGGCACAGGGCAGGTTCTCGAAGACTCCAGCAGACGGTCAGGGAAGAGTCCTGGAGCCCTCGGTGGCTTTTGGGCTTTTATTATCAGAGGCCACCAGGTACGCGGCAGCAGGAGGGCAGTCCTGGAGTCTGGGAGCGGGGCCCATGGGGGTGGAGCGCTGGAGCCCAGGGTGTGAGGAGTGGAGAGTGGGTGCCCCTGAGAGAATTTGGGCTTCCTCTTGAAGGTCGCTGTGAGCCGTTGGTGAGGGAGCAGCAGTGCGGCAGGGTCAGATGAGGGTTTTACAAGGTCCCGCCACAAGCCTGGGGCTTGGGGGGTGAAGGCTCCCTCTGGTGTGGGGCAGACGGTCAAGGAGGAGTCCTGGAGCCCTCGGGGGCTTTTCCAGGCTTGTATGCATCTTCTGCATCAGAGGCGACCGGGTACATGGCGGGGGGGGGGGGGGGGGGGGGGGGGGGGTGTCCAGGAGGCTGGCAGTTTCCTCGCTCCAGGCGAATCTCTCTCTCTGGCTCCCGGCTTGCTCCTCCGCTGCTGCTCTGCTCCTGGCGCCCTCGTGCCGCGGTCCTTACACGCGAGTCTCAGCAGGTGCGCCCACCTGCACACGCCCGCGCCCCACCCCAGGGGCCGCCCTCAGGCCGCGTGCAGGAGGCAGGTGTCTTGTGCAGGCTAATGGCGGGAGGAGATAAACCTGATAGTTTTGCAAATGCTATGGGTGGGGGCTGTAGAGATGGACAGAGCCGGATGGGTTTGAGAACGTGAGCAGGAGGGGGCAGAGGAAGAGAAGGCCAGGAGGCTGAGTGCCTGTGCCCCCCTCGGCCTCCCCGAGCCCTGGGCAGCGCAGGGGAGTGTGGCGGCGGCTTGCAGGGTTCTCACCGCCCTCCCCTCACGTCTCCTCTTCTCTTGCAGCTTTGGATACCTCCCGCCTTCGGCTGCCGCCCTGAGTATGACAATGGGCTGGAGGAGATTGTCTTTGGCTTTGAGCCCTGGATAATCGTGGTCAACCTGGCCATGCCTTTCTCGATTTTCTACAGAATGCACGCAGCTGCCTCCCTCTTCGAGGTCTATTGTAAGATCTAGTCTGTGCGCGGGACAGGCACTACGGGAAGCACTGGTGCCACCTGGGCAAGGCCAGGCTGGGTAAACACCCACCCATGCGCTCGTGAGGGCCCCTTTGTCTGGTCACTGCTGCCTTCGCGCAGGAGGAAGGTAAACACGCCCAAGCAAGGCCAGCGGGGCTGGGGCTCCTGCAACCCAGCGGGGAGAAGCTGACCCCAGGCTGGGACAAACTGGCCCCGAGCGTCTTTCATGGAAGCAGCTTCTGTTCGGTTCAGAGCTGCCACGCCTGCAGCCGCCCCCCCCCCCCCCCCCCCCCCCCCCCCCCCCCCCCCNGCCGCCCCCCCCCCCCCCCCCGCCTGTCTTCCTGGGGCTGCGGAGGCAGATCCTGCCGTGCTGTGTGCCCTGACCTGCTGACGGTGTTTCATGTCTGGACCAAAGTTATTTTTATTTTCTAGACATGCAAGCGCGTGTATAGCTCAGTAGAAAGACATTTCTTTCCTGCTACCTGGGCACATTTTTGATTGTCATCTTTTTTTTTAAGTTTTCTAAAAATAAATTTGACTCTTCCTGCTTTCACCATAAATATAAATGTGCTTATCATAGGACAGTTGGGCGTCTCGGAAGAGCGGAGAGAGCAGGAGACGGTCACTCCCCAGTGCCCGTGAGCCCCGTTAGCCGCACAGGTGCGCAGGACGCTCTCTGTGGCCACCGGGGCCCGGCCAGCGTGACATCAGCCTGGTGTCCACTGTGTGTCCCTTACCGAGATGCCGAAGCCGCCGTTACACACTCTGCTCACCGTGGGCGTAGAGTCTGCGTAGTGGCTGCTCTGCCACGCCCTTAGACCCCTGCCGCTGTGGGTTTTAGAATGTCTGCAGCTTTCTGTTTATTTTCAAGTGATGCTGCAGAAATCAGCCGTGTTCGTAAAGCGTGTTCTGCATTTAGAATTGCTTCTGTGGGGCAGACACTGAGACTCAGGATGACTGCCCCCGAGCCTCATAAATATTTTCAAGCCTCGAAAGGGATGTTGATGTTTGTCAAAGTTTTGTATGTTTTCTCTTTATAATTTTTAAATCATAATAAAATCAGTGTACTTACTACGGATGCTAATGTGAATATCTTTTTCGCTTGAGTGTATTTTTCTTTTTTGAAAGCCTGGGGTAATGCGACATTAAGAAGCACCAGGTTTTTTACATGACTAAAATACTTTATTTTAAAAAAAAATTTAAAAAAATGGGCAGAGACCGATGCAAAGTAGAGCGCGCACGTGGGTTTCCATCTGCAGCCGGGTCCTCTCCCCAGCTCTCTCCACCCGCAGTTGCACAGGAGACAAAGTGCGGACACATACTGGGGTGTGACCACTAGAGGGCGCCACTAGCTAACCATCCCGCAGCGCTGGGCGCCCCCTCCACAAAGAATCAAGCAGCCCCACAAAGAATCAAACAGCCCCAAGCGTTAACAGTGTTGATGCCGAGAAACGGACCTAGAAGTAATTGCTCTTAATTTTTACACGTGGAGACGTGCAGGCACGGGATTTTTTTAATACCGAACTTTCACATAATTTGCTTTTTTCTCTTAATACACCAGAATGCCTCCTAACTATTTTGGGGTCCCCTGCATTGACACACTTTAGTATGAATAAGAACCTTCTGGGGTGCTTTAGAATTCCTGCCCTGCCCGCCTGAAGCCCAGTGTCGGCTGTGTAGGAGTGGGGCCCTGGCGGTGCCAGCTCCCCCGCTGCACCCCCAGCATCTCCGCAGGGGCCGGGGGATCTGAAGTCCAGACTCGCGCACAGCATCGGACATCTGGCGACATGGGGGTGGTTCCTTCCCTCGTGTGTCCCCTGTGAAAACGACTCCACAGCAAGCATCTTGGCTGCTGAGTATTGCCCACAGCGACACACTCCTGCACGACGTCCGTGAGGGCGCTGGTTTTCCACGGACCCCTTTGGGGTGGCGTGAAGCCCCGTTATGCACAGAGCAGGACGCCCGGGGGCTCAGCTGCTCGGCGTGAGCGAAGGGAGCCTCTTGGCCTCCCACAGCCCTAGGAAGTTGCAGCAGGGGGACCGTGATGCCCGTTAAGCCAAGTCCCCCCACCCCCGCAGCCATATCGACCTTTTTAAAAGATTTATTTTGTTTATGCACACAAGAGCGGGTGTAGGCCAGAGGTGCGGGGGGATGGGAGGATCCACCAGAGACAGAGTGGGGAGCAGAACAGGCAGATGGACTGAAACACACTGCTGAGGGCGGGGAGGCAGGAGAGGTCTGCTGCGCTGGTGGGTCCCTCCCTGGCTGGGGATCGAACTCGTGCTGCAGTGGCTGCGGATGCTTCTCAGTGCGGCGCTTAACCCCTGCGCCACCAGGGAGGCCCCGTATCTTTCTTTTTCAAACGGGGTACACATTTTATTAGTGAACCAAATAGTCATCATTAGGGGAACGACTGGAATTCCGCATTTTCTTGCAAAGCTACAACTGGCAGCAACAGCCTTACCGCCGTAAAGTCAGTTCAGCAGAAGAGCTCTCCGCCGGGATGGAGCGGCTGTGGAGCGCGTGGCCAGCAGAGGGCGCGAGCGCCTTCCCTTCCAGTTCGCCTCGCCTGCCCGTTCAGGTCAGAGGGGACCACCTGGTGGCCCCGCAACAGCGGCCCGTGTAGGGAGGCCAGTGGGACCTGTGGCCACGCCAGGAGCGGGCTGGGGGGAGGCTGAGTCTCACAGGGAAGCTGAGAGCCATTTCCACTTTCAGCAGGCTGTCCCTCCTCCCCTAATTTACTCCCCGCTCCCGTGGGTGTCCCTGTCCCTATCATGAGGCCTTGGAGGAACGTGGGGTTTAGGGGTGTTCCCCTGTGAGGGGCATCCTCACCACGAGGGGTGGAACCTAGCCAGGGAGGGCACTTCCGTGGGGTCTGATGAGGAATAGCCAGGACATGAGCCTCCCCTAAAAGCAGACCCCTGGGACCCCGGAGGTGGAGGGGGTTGCAGAAGGCCGAGGGCAGCGTTGTCTTGCTTAAAGGGATGGTGACTCAGCGGGGTGTCTGAGCGGGTTAATAACATGAGCCCTGACACCCCAGAGGAACAGTAATTCTAATTGGCTAAAAAAGCAGATCCCATCACCTACTGGAAAGCCTCTGGCTCAGGCTGCCTCTGGAGGCATGGATGCATTCTCATGGCCTGGCTTCTGCTGCCTCCCTTCCTGGGAGCCCCAAAGGCAGTGCATCTCCCCTTGTCCTTGAATGCACTGGACTCTCATTCCCCAGGACCGTTGCACATGCTGCTCCTGCTCAGGAGCATGCTTCTGTGGCAGAGAAGTGACCAGTCTCCTTCTCGTGCTTCAGGCCATATGGAGAGGACCCTCCACAGAGAGCTGTGTCCTGCTCGCCTTCCTAAGCGGGCCCCTGCAGTCCCTCACTGTGACCCCCTGTTGTCCCTTGCCGTGACACCCCCGCTGTCCCTCGCTGTGACACCCCACCGTCCCTCGCCGTGACACCCAGCCGTCCCTTGCTGTGACACCCAGCCGTCCCTCGCCGTGACACCCCGCCGTCCCTCGCTGTGACACCCCCGCTGTCCCTCGCCGTGACACCCCGCCGTCCCTCGCCGTGACACCCCGCCATCCCTTGCCGTGACACCCCGCTGTCCCTGCCATGATACCCCTCTGTCCCTCACCGTCACACCCCTGCCTTTAGTAGTTGGCTTCTTTATTGGGGCTTGTCTCTCAGAGATGACTATCTGCCTTGGGTGGTTGGGACGACCTCACTCCATGGCTTGTCACATGTGTGAGACCCCCAAAGTGCTGCTCTGGCCATGTGGGGTGCTGGGAGCACAGAGGGGCTCCTGACTAGCAGGTGTTTGCTAGAATGGTTAAGACCTTGGCAGAGGTTCTGCACCTGCTTCTAGAACATACCCCAACACTCCATCGCCTTTTTACAAGTCCTATTTAAATGACTCCAAGTGTTTCAGTGTATCATAAGTTTAACCTGCAAATAAACTACAGCCGAATTTGGGTACATCTCAGGCACCATCAGTCATTCTTTCATAGAAAAATAGTCACAAATTAAAAGAGCAAACATCCTTGTGTGTGTGGGCCGGGACTGGTTTGGCATCCTGTTGTCATAACGTCCTTACCGGCGGGGTGGTGTCAAGCCAGATGAGCCACTCCTCTCTCAGTCCTCCTGCTGCACCCCACCTCTGTCCTCTCCCCACCCCGCCAAGCAGAAGCCCTCGCAGCTGCTGGTCGTGCAGGGGTGTTCAACTTGGCCCCATGCAGGGAACTTGATTCTCACGCACAAGGCAAGCTGTGGTCCCAGGGGGGTGCTCTTGTCCGCCAGGCTGCTCCTGCTTGGGGGTGGGAAGGTCAGGCTGGGTCCTCAAGCTTCAAGGGCCATCGCCCATCACCCCATTAAACAGCCGGTCTCTTGTGGTTACCTGGCCAAGTACCTTAGACCTGAGTCCTGGGGCGGAGGGTGGGCCCTCAAATATCCCATCGAGAACCATCAGTCCCTGCCTTTTCTGGAGGTTCCCTCAGCAACAACCATTTGAGGTTGTGAAGAGCATTTTCTCACCTTGACATTGTCATCTGTAGCTGTGCCCCCAACCACTCCCATCCCCAAAGTTGTGACTGTGCCTTTCTCCAGCAAGCTTGGCCTGTGGTCTGATGACAGAGGGGCTGGCTCAGCTGAAAGCAGGAGGCTCAGCTCCTGGCCAGGAGCAGCCTGTAGGAAGGATGGGCTCTGTGCACAGGGTGGGTTTGGTGCCCCATGGTGTGGGTCTGATGTAGGTCATAGTTTGTATCCCAAGTTCATATGTCGAACCTCTCTCCCCCAACACCCCAAAATGTACCCTTTAGGGTCTTCACAGAGTGATCAGCTTAAGATGGGGTCATTAAGGTGAGCCATGATCCACAACTGACTGTTGCCTAACAAAAAGGACAGGTGGAAAAGTTGAGACCAGGCAGCCCTGGAGATGAGAAGTCCCTCAGGAGTGTGAGAGCTGTCCAGCAGGGCAGCTGCTGAAGTTGCAGGTGGGCAGAGGGGGGAGCAGATGGGTAGTCGCCATTACCGTAGGTGGAATGGTGAAAGGGGGTGCAGGGGAGGAGGACAGCTTTAAGAGAGTGGGTTTGAGAGTGCACGTGAACTGCCCAACATAATGCACTACCAAGGCTGTTCTTAATGTAAATAGTGGATCATTTAATCTAAATGGGCCACTGTTTCAAGCCAAGGGGAGCAAAGATGGACTCCCTGCAGCCTGACTGGGGTGGTGTGTTTGGGCTGTAGGGCCGGGGGCTCCTCTCCATCCCACTCCACCTGCCCACGAGGAGGCCGCCTGCTTTGCTAAATGTGGCCATTCCTGCTTCTGTAATGACGAGGATTATCAGCATAAGACAAGAGCTTATTAGTGAGGCTTCTTTGCTCAGGGCCATTCCGGGGAGGAATAGGGAAGTGTGTATATATTTGATTAGAGACAGGGGAGTTGCAGAATGACAGATGAGAGGCTTGGAGAGAAGGTACTTTTAAAAGGAAAATAACTAGAATTCATAATGAGAAGAAATGACGTAGTGGCCTGTGGGTACTGATGGACTCTGGAAAATACAACACTGGCTGGACCCCCCGAACACCTTCCCAGGGGTGCAGGGCACAGACAGCCATGCTTCGGAGAGAAGGCCCCAGGGGAGGCGTGCACGTGGGGGAATGGTGGACGTTCTCCTCTGGGGAGCTGTGGTGCTGGCTAGCACGCTCACCTGCCCGCGGATGGGCGGTGAGATCGCTCTAGGCTCAGCCACCCCAGGCCCCGAGGCACCCAGCCCAGTGCCCGCTTCACCGGCAGACCCGGCAACTCCCCAGCAGTATTCAGGGGGTCCGTTAGCAGGAGCGAGTCAGGGGCCCAGAGGAGACCCTGCCCCGGGGGCGGGAGGTCTGCAACCTGGCCTGCGGGCGGGCTCTCGCCGTTGATGCTCACTCACTTACCCTCTGTGATTCCGAGCAATGCATTTTCTCACCTGTGAGAGAGGATGGGTGACAGCTGGGTTGTCTGAGGACTCAGTGCGAGTCACAGAAACCCCTAGACGCCCGGCGCATGCGCCTGTGCACGCCTGTGACAATGGTGGCGGCGAGGACGCGGGTGACGGTGGTGACGGACTCGCGCTTGTCACGGTGCCACTGCGGCTCGGCTCCCTCTGTCATGGCGAGGCCACGCGCGTTCTACACATTGTCGCTGTACTTTTCAAAACAGCCCTTATCGTAGGCCACATTCTCCCCACTTCAGAGATGAAAAACGGAGACTCCAGGAATTTACGCTGCTTTTCCAAGGCTCCGAAGTCGTGGCAGTGCGGCCAGGGCCGGCCTGAGCTCTCAGCAGGGGCCGGGCGGCCCGCTGGGTGCTAGCAGGACAGGGCACCTCCATGGACTGTCCAGCTGCAGGGCCCCTGCGCAGTCTCCCGAGACTACTCTGAGGGTGGAATAGTAACGGAAGGGCCGCGCATGACCGCGTGCGGGGCGCCGCACAGGTGCTGGGCTTCCGGGGCGCCCTCCCTTCGCGCAGCGGCCTTGGAGGCGGGGGTCGTCACCGCGCTTCACAGGTGAAGAGCAGGGCGGGTGAAGTAGCCTGAGCCCGGGCCTGGGGGGCCTGGACTTGGCTGGGCTCCCCCCTCCGGGCGCCTCTGCAGGGCCGCGCTCCAAGGAGAGCCGGGGCTGGCGTGTTCCGCTCAGAGACGCGCAGGGACGCGGCCCTCGGATCTACTCGGCCGCAGCGTGACCGAGAGTGATGCTGGCAAAGATGCGCAGGTGGGACATGGAGGCAGCGCATCGGGGCGCCACTTAGCGGGCTTCACGGCGACCTGGGGGCCGGCCTTTCTCTCTCCTTCGGGGAGCTTCTCTTGCAAGCCGGAGGAACGGTATCCACGCAGCTCGAGCGGTCGGGAACCACTGCAGGGCATGCGCTTGGCTTCAGGCAGCTCTTGGGAAGATGCTGCACCGGCCGGAGAGGCCGCTGGTGGCTTTTAAGACTCGCGCAAGCTGAAGGAAACAAAATGGCCGATCTCTGCCCGGCCCCTCTCTGGCCGCTGTCAGCTGTGCACCCGCCAGGTACCGCCAGCCTGCTCAGAAGTTTACCTGCCGTCTGGGCTTCAGTGCTGGGGGCTGGGAACTGAAGAATTGACCCTGGTTCTTAGAACAACCCCAGAGCTGAGTGGATTTGGTGTGTAGATAGAGAGGAAAAGGCCGTAACTTTGGAGGCGGGAGGGTCCCCGTGAGCGCCAGCTCCGGAGGCTGGCCCCTCCTGCGTCCCGGCTTCAGCCACGGCCACTGCCCTCCTGCCCCACAGGCTTCCTGCGATGTGCCACATGGCTGTTGTTCTCCCGCCCCCGCCCACTCCATGTCTGACTGATCTAGTGCATCCTTGGCTAAACCCAGCACACTGACTCAAGGAGCTGCCTAGTTGAGTCTTCCCTGAATTTCTGATCCACAGAACTAGGAGGAAAAATTGGCTGCTGCTTTATGCCACTGAGTCTTGGGTTTTATTTCCACTGAAATAGCTCGCAGGCACGTGGCTACATTGGGAGAAAGATGCTTTCTCCCTGTGGGGTCCAAGCTGGGAAGGCAAAAACCGGGGTTATTGGAGGTCACCACATTGAGAAACTCGAGCAGAGAAGCCAAGCAGAGGTCAGTGGAGTGAAGGATGAGAGACGGTCGGAACCTGGCGTGGTATGATTTGAGTTCCTGATTCCAGCCAAGCCTTGAATGCGCTGGGTCACCAGATTTCCGAACCAAGCACATGAAGAGCGTCCTTCTTCATGTTCAAGCCACCACAAATCAGGATTTTGACACCTGCAACTGAAAGAATCACATACTAGCTGACACAGATTCACTTTCTGGGTGTGTTATTATAGGCAATGAGGTTTCAGCCTAATCTTACGGGCTTGGACTTCCAATATTTTAGAAGTTGATTTCTGCCTCGGTCAAAACCCTCTGATTTTTAAAAAACAACTTATTCACAGTTAGTTGCCACAACAGCTATCTGTAGACACTTACTACGTGGGAGGAACTGAGGTTGATGCTGGAGATTTCACGGAGTGGGTGTGTGGGGGGGGTGTCCACTGCCCGCTCTAGACTACTTCGTTACATTTGTGTTCAACTCAAGGAAAAAGAGGAAATGACAGGCGTGGGTACAACTTCCCCTCGGTCTTCTTTTTAGAGAACCAAAGGAGGTGGAAGTGTGAAAACACCTAACATAGTTCTTTTTTTTTTTTAAAGATAAGGTTTATTTATG
The DNA here is from genome assembly GCA_019455555.1 of Galemys pyrenaicus. Classification (NCBI taxonomy): domain Eukaryota; kingdom Metazoa; phylum Chordata; class Mammalia; order Eulipotyphla; family Talpidae; genus Galemys; species Galemys pyrenaicus. The sequence continues at coordinate 1,016,755 of JAGFMF010012216.1, forward strand.
TCTGCACACAAGAGCTGGGGTACAGGCCAGAGTTGCAGGAGGTGAGAGGAGTCACCAGAGACAGAGTGGGGAGCAGAACAGGCAGATGTACTGAAGCACACTGCTGAGGGGAGCAGTGGGGAAGCAGGAGAGGTCTGCTGTGCCCTGTGGGTCCCCTCCCTGGCCGGGGCTCAAACTCGCGCTGCTGTGCCACAATGCTTCACAGTGCGGTGCTCAACCCGCTGCGCCACCAGGGAAGCCCGTCCTTTTTTTTTTAACCCTTGTCCCCCAGACTTTATAGTTCTTGCACAACTCATTTTTTAAAATTTCCACCCATGAGATGAAACTACAAACCTGTTTCTGATGTACCTGTGCCCATCACTGAAAGCACCTTCCTTTGGCTGTTCTGTTCTACTCTGAAATCTCACTGCGGACGTGACAGTCTCAGCCTGCGGGGGGTGGGGTGGGGAGGAGCTGAGAGGTGCCTGCTCTGGGTTGAAGTGGGGCTGGCCATGGAGCTGCTGGAGGTCTGGGCATCCGAGGCCCCCAAAACACTGCCTCACCACCCCCACTTCCTGCCGAGAGCCCGGGTTCTTTTCTCCCTTTCCTTTCTTGCTTCAGAGCTCCAATTCTTGGCTGAGACAAACTGCAGTCCCCAAATGCTACGATTTAATGAGAGGAAAGTTACTTGACTTAATGTACAAATCTGCCAGGGGAAGCGGTGCTGATAAGGACAATCACATCCACATCTTCACATAAATTACAGCAAACGTCTGCGTGTTCCTGTCACTCCACGCGACCTGCGCCCTTTGGAGTTCACAACTAGAGTCTTCGTTCACCAGTCCCAGATATGGATGTCCAGTGGAAGCAAAACGAGGAGCCTGTGGCCTCCCAGAGTGCTCTGACCTCTCATCATTTATTCAGGGGGAGTAGGATCCAGTGTTTTCTTTCAGACCCGTGTTCGGCCACAGATGGACACCCTGGGATGTCCCAGGCCTGTCTAAGAAGTGATGCTGGTGCCACAGTCACAAGTTGTCGGTCTAATCCCAAACCACCAACCAGCCTCACCTCATACCTACTGTATTTGGCTCCCCCAAGACCGTAGTGTTCTCAGAATAGACTCCTTGTTTATTGCCACGTCACTGACCCCTTTGTCTCAAAGTCCTCCTGCCTGTCTTTCAGGCTGACGAAATCCAAATCCTGCTCAGAGATGCACATGCTGCTACCGACAAGTGTGTTCTAGTCACCCCAAGCCATTCTCTCCTCTGGTGGCTCAGCACCCCTCTTCAGATTGTTGTCACCGCAGTAACCCAGTAAGCAGCAAGTGCTCGCCCGCCACGTGGGTGCTGAGTGAGTCATTCACTTAGTTGCAGGGTCTCAAGTCTAGTAGGAAAACGTGCCAGTGCCTGAAGACCGCCACTGCTATCATGTAGTGTGATGCAGTGTGAAATTTCTCGACCGATGTGAACGTGAGCTCCTGTGGCAACCAAAGGGAATGAACTTGCCAAGGCTGGGGAGCCACAGAAAGGCTCTTGGATGCAGGGGTGTCTCGGCAGAGTCCTTAGGGGTGAAGAGAAGTTATCCAAATGAAGAAAAGGAGGGAAACAGTTTGCACATGCACAGAGCATCCACGGTGGTTTGATAATTACGCCGATTGCCAGTGATTTGTCTTTGTATTTTTTCCAATCTATTGAATTAGAGATTCTTTAATTTTTTTTGTAGCCCCATTACCTAGGATGGGTATATAATAGATGTCCAAAACTATTTTGGGGATGAACAAAGGACAGCACTCCAGAGAACGTTAATTCTGGAAGTGTTTGAGGGTCTGTGCTCTAAACCGTGCTAACTCATAGAATGAGGAGAAAAATGGAACCCAAACAAGGTATCTATCAGTATCTGTTGCCTTTGAACAAACCTTGCCCAAAATCCCTGGCTTAAAGCAACGATTTAATCTTTCTTGTGGTTCTGTACTTTGGTTGGGCGATTCCTCTGCTCCATTTTCCTGGACCCAGTCATACAGCCGCATTTGGTGGTGGCCTCCACACTGGAGGGTGGCCTGGACCTGGGCTCTTTGGGACAGGGGAGACAGCTGGTCTCCACATTGATGTGCTGTCATCCGCAGGGGGCTCGGCTGGGCTTCCTCACTTAATGACATGAGCATCTTCAGGGGAAAGAAATGCAGCACAAGAGCTTCGCAGCCTCCTGCTTGGGTCATGTTTCCTGATGTCTCAGTTGTCGAGGAAAGTTACTCGGCCAAGTCCACGCTCAATGTGGTGAGGGACACACAGGGGCGTGAACACCAGGAGACACGAGTCACCAAGGTCATTCAAGCTACAACACCACCGGTGAGCAGGTATCGGGATCAGGGCAGAAGCGGTGGGCATGGAGTGTGGCACCCTCAGGCAGCAATGCTTTTCGGGGTCACCATTCTGGCGACAAGGTTGTGTGGCCGAATTTCTGAGGCCCTGTGATTTAGTGATGGGAGCATAAACTTGCCTGGACTGGAGCTAGGACAGGGTTTAGAGCAAATGAAAGGACTCAGATAGTGTATGTTTCACAGTATATATAGGATCCACGGTATAGTGTGTACGCATAGTATACACAGTTTAGTACGTGTGCTAGCATTTGTGCTATGCTAGCATGCGCAGAGTACACAGAGTATACATGTCCAGCATCATAGACAGTGATGTGAGGATGTTTTGAAAACTTGGAGAGAAACCAATGTTGTTATGAAGAACATCCAGGGCAGCACCATGGACAGCTCAGGAACCAGGGTTTATAGCAACTATGCATCCATGTTCCCTTAACGGAGAAGCAACTGCACCCCAGAAAAACAGCTTGCTGAGTGTCTAAAAAAATCTATTTGCTTCATATATTCTCACTGGCCTTGGGATCTCTCCTGTCGTGACCTATATGAATTGAGTTTAGTTTTAGTCATGAGTAGGAGCTTAGACAAGACGGAATGTTGGCTTTCACGGAGACCTTTGCTAAGCAGTTCCCGCTGCCCCAGCAGTTCCAGTTGCCCAGACCCAGGGCTCTTGCCGCTCATTTCCCTGCACTCTTCAACGTCACGGCCTACATCTATGGTATTATTTGCTCCTCCCTCCAATAAATCTATGTTTCTGGTGCCTATTATTGTACGAGGAGGCTAAAAGGCATTACACGTGTGAGTTAGAAGTCAGTATCCTAGAGGGAAGAGAGACGTTCTTCATGTGTCTGCCAGGATAAGCAGCCAAGATGTTTAACCTAAGGAAGGGCTAATGTGGGTGAGTCCACTAAATTTACTTTAAGATAAAAAGTGAATATAAAATGACTTTCTAACATTTTTTTCTCACATCTCATTCTGGACTGTTTACTTACAGCTCATAATGGAGCCAAATGCTCTAGGATATCTGCAATAATTTCCTATGTTGTTGCTATAACAAAATAATGTAATAGATTGTTCACTTGAGAACTTTTGGGCATTTTGAGCATTTAATCGACACAATTTCCTCAAAGTACTGTTTTGCTTATATCTCGCAAACTTAACCTATTGTGTTTTCATTTTCGTTCAGGTCAAAGTAATTTATTATTCCTCTTGAGATGTCTTTTATACTCATGGATTCTTTAGAAAAGTATTTCACAATTTCCAAACCTTGGGAATTTTCCAGACATTCTTACTTTCTGTATGATCAGAGAACATATTTTTTTTATGATTTCTAAAACCCTTTTACTTTTTTGACATCTATTTTATGACCCAGTGTATGTTCTATTGACTTCCAGTGGAATTAAAAATGATCCATATTTTGCTTTTGCCAGTGGCAGCACCCATAGGTGTCGGACCAAACTGACATACTTTCCGGGTCTCCTACAACCTTGCTATTTTCTGTCTGCTTGTTCTATCATTTACTGAAGCTGCTAAGTATAGTTGGTTTTGTTTTTTATACTTTCTGTTCTTCCTGCTTTGTGAGTTTTGAAGCTCACTTTGGAATACTTATATATTTAGAATTTTTATGTCCTTATGGTGAATCAACTCGGTAATAAAAAAGAGAAAAAAATACGGACATCACCTCACACTCTTCACACCACGGCAGCCCACTTTGCTTCAGAGAGAAGGTTTTTCCTTGATTTTCAGGTGTCTCTGTGACCTCTGCAGCCACTGTCCAGAGCTCAGCTTCTGGAGCTCGCCTGCCTCGGGGCTAAAAGCAGGAGGGCGGCTGTGCACTATTCAGAGGGACTCATCCCCACCCCTACCTCCCTCTCTCCACGGGATCAGCCCTCTGGCCAGAACGGGAAGGTTTCTTTTGGCGCTTTTTCTGTCAGTGCTTGTAGTACAGTTCTGGGAACTGACGTGTCCAGGAGCGTAGGCCAGGAGAGACAGGAGGGAAATAATGCAGAAAACTCACGGTCTATTGGTGGCTCTTCAAATTTTGACTTCCCTCCTCCACTTTCCTGCTGAAACTTATTTTTCAGAGGTCCTCTCATAGGGTTGCATTATGTGTGTTATCCAGGGTTTCAAACTATAACCAGGGGGAAGATGCAGGGTGGAATGTGTCTATCTCACTGGTCACCCTCCATGTCTTGGAGATGAGAGAGAATATGAACAGTGAGACCAGGACCTAATCCCTAACACCTGGGCAGGATCAGGGCTGCTCTTATTTGGGCAGAGGTCTCGTCACGGTCCAGGAATGGACGCAGGTGCCGTGACAGTTGGAGCCTTTCAGGAAGGCACAAGAGTCCGTGCAGCAGGCGCAGGGAAATGTTTGTCTGGCTCATCACGCCCCACCACCTTTCAGCATCTGAAAACAACTCTGCACATAAGCGCACGGCAGCGGGTGTCGGTGAACGAGAGGCTCTGGCACTGAGACGATAGGAGTGATTCATGTGAAGTGGGGGAAAGGGAGGATAAGCGGCAAGACAGATGTCGACTGTGTGTCATGTATTCTGTGATTCCAACTGGGTAAGGTAGAGGCCAGAATGGACAGAGCCGTATTGGGATTAAAATGGTAGTGCTGGGAGGCTGAAGTTTAGGAGATTATGGGGATCTTATCGCTTTATTTTTCAGACATTTCTTTAATGCTGTTGTACTAACTTTTCACCAAACCCTGACCCCAGCTCCACCCCCTCCAGCACTGGTGACAGTTTACGTTAGTGCCTCTTTGTTTTCCAGCCTTCTGTGGTGCATGTGAGCAGACACAGCAAGGGCAGCTTGGGGCGAATGGAAAGTGGTCAGGCTTGCCTGTCCTCCCACCACTGGTATAATGACGGACACCTGCGGTGCTGCACGCAGGCCTGAGTGGGCATGCGCAGGTGGGTGCACCTGGGCTTAGACACAGGCGTATAAGGACCCATGGTCACAAGGATGCCAAAGAACAAGAACAAGAGCAACAGAGCACAGCAGAAGAGAAGCAGAAGCGGCAGAGAGCGAGGCTAGAGAGCCCAGAGAGTGAGATGCGCCTGGGGCTGGAAGCCTGCCAGCCTCCTGGCCCCCCGGCCCCGGCCTGCCATGTACCTGGCCGCCTCTGATAATAAAAGTGTAAAAAGCCACCGAGGGCTCCAGGATTCCCTCCTCGACCCGCCTGCCGGAGTCATCGAGAGCTCGCTCCGGGCCCTTCCTGGCGCTACGGTATGCAGCCTAGCGCACCTGGCTTTGTGACTTTTGTTAAAATTGGACAGACCTGAAAGAAAATTCCTGCCACCCCGGTGGAGCACATCACTTTGGCCGCTTCATCTCCCCGAGGCTCCATTTTCTTACCCAAGTGACGGGAGAACACCTATCTGAGTTACATGGGCGTGAGTGAGGAAGCGAGAGCCGCTGATGGAGCTCAGGGCTCAGTAGGTGTGTGTAGGGTCAGAGGAAAGTGATCAGGCTTCTCTGCCCTCCCGCCACGGGTGTGCTGACGGACCCCTGCGGTGCTGCACGTGGGCCTGAGGGCGGCCCCTCCCGTGGGGGTGGGCATGCGCAGGTGGGCGCACCTGGGCTGAGACACAAGGACGCTGAAAGAGAGCATACGAGGAGGGGAGACAGAGAAAGGCAGAAGCAGCAGAAGCACTAAGCAGCTGCCGCCCAGAGAATGAAGATGCACAGGGGCTAGCGGGCCTGCCGGCCTCCTGGCACCCCGGCCTCCCTGCCTGCCGTGTACCTGGCCGCCTCTGATAATAAAGTCCTGAAAAAAGCCACCGAGGGCTCCGGGACTCCTCCTTGACCATCTGCCGGAATCACCGAACGGCTCGTGCCCCACAGGCACGCAGGCCGTATGGCCCGTGCCCACTGACAGATCCTCAGCGCCCAGCCAGTACCTACTTAGAGGTTCCTGATTGTAGGGTAAAGGTTGATCAGGTATTTCCACCCTCCCACCACTGATGATGGACACCTGGGATGCTGCGAGCATTCCAGGGTGGGCATGTGCAAGTGGGCGCACCTGCGTTGGACACGGGCATAAATGGGCGGCGTCATGAGGACGCCAGGACTGTGAGAACTGTGAGGACCAACAGAACTGTGAGGACCAACAGACAGAACTGAGAACCGAGAGAACCAACAGCAGCAGCAGCAGAGAGAGGCAGCCGAGAGGGTGAGATGCTCTGGGGGCTGGGAGGCCTGCCAGCTTCCCAGCCCCCGGCACCCCTGCCTGCCATGTACCTGGCCACCTCTACTAAATAAAGTATGAAAAGCCACCGAGGGCTCCGAGACTCTCCTTCCTTGACCCGTCTGCTGAGAACCATCCTGAACCTGCCTCCAGTGCCGCCTCCGTCCTGCCGCTGCACTGATAAAGACGCAGTGACCAACTGGCCAAGGCTACGAACGAAGAGGACACTTTACTCTTTATTTGGCCTTTTTGGTCTCAGGCAAAGGGATGCGAGCACACGTCCCTTCTCTCCTTCCTGACAGCCGCTGTCGAGTCCCCCCGCCGGCCCGGGGCTGGGTGCTGCAGTGCGTTGAGTTGGCAGTCACCCAAGGAGAGGGCCGGTGGCGAAAGAATGTTCTTAGGAAAGTCAAAACTCAGGGTTCTGGCTAAGTATGCCCTTGCCGTGAGTGGTCAGGAAGGACTGAGGGGTCACGGCGGGAAGGCGCTGGGGTGCGCCTGGACCAGTGTCCCTCTCTGGCCCCACTTCTGTGATGACGTAGTGGCTCAGATGCGGGTGGTGCCGAGTCAGGTGCACTTTCCTGCACGTGCGGGGACTTGTTCTTTCACTTTGGAGGCGAGGATAGGAAGTCACCCGAGACACAAGTCAGGCATGACATGGCAGGCTGACAGGTGCTCCAGGCAAACAACCCTGGCACGTAAGGGCCGGAAGAACCTGTGAGCACACCTACGTCTGCAGAGTTCCTCCAAAGTTGGTCCTTAGATTCCCTTAACCGTCTGGCAAGCAAACCCCCAACCCACGCTAGAGAAATGGGGGTGACGGCACTGTCTACAGTCTACAGTGGTTCATTTTATGTGACACCCTAACTGGGCCAGCGGCTCCCAGATACTTGGCTAAATAGCTCTCTCCTGCATCTGTGGCAGACGTTCCCCATCAATCACAATGCTTTTCCCCACCAAGCGTAGGCGTAACCACATAGCTATTCTTCATACTTTTCTGTCAGGTGCAGAGAGCAGTTTGCAGCTCCAGCCACTAGAAAGTTACTTCTGGTACCTGCCTCTGATCTTGCACAAACTCAGCCTCTGTGGGGTCGGAGCAGTCGGGTCTTGCCGCCCGCCCACCACTGTGACAGACACCTGCGGTGCTGCGCGCGTGCCAGGGTGGGCGTGCGCACGTGGGCACACCTGAGTCGGACACAGGCTTAGATGGGCGGCGTCATGAGGACGCCAGGACCGACCGACCAACAGGACCAACCAACAGGACCTATAGTACGGACCCACGCGAGCAGCAGGAGAAAGCAGCCGAGAGGGGGAGATGCACCCCGGCACCCTGCCTGCCATGGACCTGGCCACCTCTACTAATGAAAGCATGAAAAGCCACCGAGGGCTCCAAGATGCCTTCCTTTACCCCCGTCTGCCCAGAACCATCCCGAACCTACAGTGTGCCACCTTCCTGCCGCTACACCCTCTCTGTGGCCTCGGCTGTGAGCACGGCTGATAATCTGAAGTGACGACAGCTTCAGGGCTGGTCTTGTGTCGATGGCCATAGCCCAGGAAAGGCTGAACCTGGAGGCCGGGACTGGTCCAGGCTCTCCTGGGCACTGATTCCGCAGAGCGGAGCCAGGACTGGGAAAGCCACGGACTGGGAGGTATAGCGTTTTCCACTGACTTCTGAAAACAGCCATCCAGGGCCAAAGCAAAGGGTCCTTGGAGGCCTGGGGTGTCCAGGTTGAGGGCAGCTCAAGGCTAGTAAATGTAGTCGGGGCCAGAACACCAGTTTTCAGTCAACCGAGTTCTCCGTCAGACTAGTTTTCTCTTTGAAATAACGCTCCATTTCCCCGATGTCACGTTGAGACCATGGGTGGGGATGGAGAAGGCAGGCTATGGAGCTTGCAGAAGAATGTTGGGTCTATGAGGTGCAAGGTGAGTCCTTCAGCTTCCAGGAGAGTTTGGGATTTTCCGCTGAGAATAAGGCCCCCGTGGTTGTGCTGTCAGGTTACTGAAGGTTTATTTTAAAATAAGTGATAACGCTAAGTTGCACGGCTTCAGTGTAAGCCTTGTCAAAGTCGGGAAGTCTTTGCTTTCCTGAGGTGGTGAGCTCCTCAGGTCAGACAATCCCATTTTTGACGTGGCTGCCCGGCGTGTAAGCGGGATCTGGCGCTGACCTTCCGTTCATCTTATCGTCAGCCACGGCCGAGTCCGTCTTCTCCTCGGGTGGGTATGCCTTGTTCCTCTTGGCAAACGCCCGGCTGATTTCCGCGTGCGTTCTGTTCTTGGTCTCAGGCAGGACGAAATAGAAATAGATAGCACCTAGGAGGCAGATTGTGGCAAAGACCAGGAAACAGTAGGTGCCCAGACTTTTCTGTGGGAGTGAAGAGAGAAAAACAAATCAAATCCACAGTCACTCAACTGGCCGCACAAACATCTCCGAACGAATCTTTTAACAGCTCCCATTCCTACGTAAATGCTCCCTGCTAAGACGGCACGTGAAGCAGGCGCGGGGTAAGTGGTGTCTGTGCAGATGCTTTCAGCAGACATTCGTAAACAAACCCACTTCAAACCCGGCCAAGATGAGGACACGACAGTCTAGACATATTTTTTAACTTGGTCTTAAAAAGTACATGGTCATGCTTGAGACGTACAGCTGGGTCCTGATGGGCCGGGGCAGGCTGGGAGGGGACCAGACGGTGCTTCTCCCTCGGTTACACTAACTGGCTGGATGCTGCCCCAGCCCCGCATGCAGGTACTGGGGGAGCTGGATGAGGACCTGGTGGAATCTGGGGCTGCTGCTGGAGGGAGAGCGGATTCCAGCCTGGTTGCCGAGCCCAGCGCGGGGTGGGTGTCAGTGTGCACTCCGTGCAGAGAGCAGGGGTCAGAGAGAAGACAGAGACGGCCCGGCCAGAGAGGCCAGCCGCACTCCCGCTTGGCCCAGCAGAGCCGGGTGTGGGGGCCACATCTCTCTGGTGCTAGCCTGGAAATGCCAAGGGCGGGGATGAGATGGGAGCCCGGCACCTTCTGGGGAAAGGACCAGAGACCGAGAGCCGCTTATTGCTGTGGGAGGTCACCGCAGCCCCCGCAGACCCCGAAGTGGGGCCGAGGCACATCTCTCCCGTCCTGGCCAGCAATGGGGCTTCTAGCCAGAAAGCCCCGCTCCGACCCTGCGAGCCACCCCACTGGGCGCCGCTGACTCCAAGGGGCCCGGGAGGAGGCGCCGGCTTACCTGGATAAAAGGGAAGAGCAGCCCGACCATGAAGTTGGACAGCCAGTTGACGCTGCCCGCCACGAGGAAGGCGGCCGGCCGCTGCGCCTGCTGGAACAGCTCGCCCGTCAGGATGAACGGGATGCCGCCTGCAAGGAGGCGGCAGAGAGTCACCCAGGAAGGCCGCCGGGTCCCGCCAGCAAGCCCGGGATGCTGGCACATTGAAGGGGCTCGGAACGGACCGCCCCTCGCCCACTGGATGGACCGGCCTCGCCTCGCCGAGTGGGGTCCGCCCGGCCGGCGGCTCGATTTCCTGGCATCTCAACAGGAAGCAGGTGCTTGATTGATATTTATTTCTTGAACTGAATGCTCAAAACTGGATTTTGAAAGGATCTGATAAGCTGGTTACTACAAAGAAAGTGCCACGGGCGGGGCCACGTCTTGGTGGCCTGCACGGCCTCTGCTGCTGGCTCAGGGCAAATCATAACTACTCCTCTAAAGCCGGCAAGATGGATGGGGGGTGAGCGAGACCCCTGGTCACCACGCCTGCACAGGATCTCCAACTCCTTCCTGGGCCTGCAGGCACCAACACAAGCTCCCGAACACCACAGGGACCTGGCGCTCCCAGCAGAGCTGCGGGAAGCTCTGGGGGCTCCTTCCTGGGCTCTGGGTCAGTAAGAACAGGCCAAGGCCTTGCTGCGCCAAGTCTGTAGAATTCAGGTCCTTCGCCTGTAAAGCGATGACAGCAGGGACTTACTAGTGGGGGTGTGAGGGGTAGGTGAACTACTGTATGTGGTGGAGGTGGTGGAGGTGGTGGTGGTGGTGACGGTGGTGGCAGTGGTGATGGTGATGGGGATGATGGTGGAGGTGATGATGGCGGTGGGGATTGGGATGGTGGTGGGATGGCAGTGATGATGATGATGGTGGAGGTGATGGAGGTTGTGGGGATAATGGTGGAGGTGATGGGGATGGCAGTGATGATGATGATGGTGGAGGTGATGGAGGTTGTGGGGATGGTGGAGGTGATGGGGATGGCAGTGGTGGTGCCACAGTAATGATGCTGCTGCTGGCGGGATGCTGGGGAGGAGGAGGATGCCCACGAGTCTACCTGTGAGAACACTCTGCGGTCTGCCAGAAGGAGGGTAGGGCACCTTCCCCTACTTGGTGCAGGCGGGGGAGCAAAGGGCTTAGAAAGCCTAGCTCGGGGCAGAAAGAGTGTGGCACACACAGGGACACAGGTTGGGAGATAGTTAAACACTGAAGAATGTGTGTTAAAATGTGTGTTTATTTCTTGAGCTGAATGCTCAAAACTGGATTTTGAAAGGATCTGGTAAGCTGGTTACTACAAAGAAAGCGCCACAGTGAAAAGACACCTATGAGAAGCAGTGTCTGCCTCTCAGCGCCATCAGTCCCCAGTGAGATGGCACGTGGCACCTGCACAGATCAGCTGCGCCTGGCACTCTCCTCCCGACTCCGCTCCAGCTGAAGGAAAACAGCCCGCCCTCGTGACCGCCACAGAGCTTGTTCACACAGTGGAACTTCTCACCGCGGCTTCCAAGCCAAACCCTGAGGTTCGAATGTCCCCACCCTGCAGTTCCCAGAGGGGGGATATTTTTGAAGAGTCTGAGGAGCGAGACGGCCCAAAAGGCCGCCCAGACTAATTAGAAGCAGGCATCGGCAGCGCGAATGCTGGTGGCTGGTCAGCAGGGAGACTGAGCCCACAGGACGGTGTGGGGAGCGGGACGTGTGGGGGGGCGGGGCGG
>JAGFMF010012216.1:1028451-1104510 GCA_019455555.1 Galemys pyrenaicus
AGGACGGTAGGGGGGCATGGGATGGTGTGGGGGTGCGGGACGGTGGGGGGCATGGGACGGTGGGGTGGTGTGGCATGGTGTGGGGGGAGCAGGACGGTGGGGGGGCATGGGATGGTGTGGGGGTGCGAGACGGTGGGGGGCTGGGAGCAGCTGAAAGAGACAAGCCAGCAGCTGGAGAAGAAGGATGTGGGCGCTGCAGTTTCGAGGCTTGGGGTTAGCGCACGGCTCTGGGGACGCAGCATGTGAAAGGGAAAAGCAAGTTCTGGAAAAGAAAGTGACTTGCGGAGGCAAAGGGAGGGGCCAAGGAGCCCAGCGCAGCAGCCAGCCAGGCTCCCTGACCCGCAGGGAAGCTGCACTGGGAGCCCTGGGACTGCCCCCGGGGGGTGACCAAATACCTTTATCTCTTGCTCACCCTGCCCCCGGGGGGTGACCAAATACCTTTATCTCTTGCTCACTCTGCGCATGTGCAGCTGGCCGCCAGGGCTGACAGTGATGCCCGCCACAGCAACGCCTTGTTTTTCTCCAGGCTCTCCCCAAGTGCAATCCCTCCTGGTTTTTCCTAAGAAAGCCCCACCCATCTCAACATTCTCCAGCCCCCCCTACGGGGGGAGGGGGTGGTGGAAGCAGCAGCCTTTGGGACCCTTTCCCACAAGTCTCCCCTGGCTGGAATCCTCACCCTGATTAACTAAGACGCGTTTTGTCTGTCACTGAGGTTTTTATTCCAGCTCACACGTGATACCTGCAACTTGAGGCAATCACTGTCCCAGCTGCAGGATGTATGGCTTTTTTATTCATTCAGTGAACAGAAATGACTGATCCCCGCTCTGAGCCGAGCTGGGCTGGACACTGGCGCCCCAGTCCCTGGATGGACGGTGTGAACACACCGTAAAATATTCTGGGACACTGTAGGGCAAATGGAAAGTGGTCAGGCTTGTCCTCCCCCGCTTGGTGTTGATGACGGACACCTGCGGTCCTGCATGCAGGCCCTACGGCCGGCACCTAAGTAGGGTGTGGGCGTGTGCTACTGGGTGCACCTGGGCTGAGGGAGCTGTCTCGGCCCCAGGGGGCTGGAAAGCAAGGAGGATGTCGGCACAGGGCCGGGGCAGAAAGGGCAGACGCCAGAGGTGCCCTCCGAGGTGAGTGCATGGAGGGTCAGAGAGCAATCATGTCTTTCCACCCTCCCACCTCTGTGATGATGGACACCTGTGGTGCTGCGAGCATTCCAGGGTGGGTATGCGCAAGTGGGCGCACCTGAGTCGGACACGGGGATAAATGGGCGGCGTCATGAGGACGCCAGAACTGCAAGGACCGACCAGCAGACCAAAGAGCAGCAGTGAAAACGAGAGCAGAGAGTAGAAGCAGCAGCCGAGAGGGTGAGATGTGCCTCCCGGACCCCGGCACCCCTGCCTGCCATGGACCTGGCCACCTCTACCAATAAAAAGTGTAAAAGCCACCGAGGGCTCCAAGACCCCCTTCCCTGCCCCGTCTGCCCAGAACCATCCCGAACCGTGCAGTGTGCCGCCTTCCTGCCGCTACAGTGCGCCCCAGCGATCTTTCCAGAGAAGGCAGCGTGACCAACGGCGGCCTCTCTCCCCACGCCGGGATGTCCTCACGGCACCAGCTGTGGCCCCATCAGGGCCTCGTCCCCAGGGCCACCCAGGTCCTGCTTGCACCTGTGTGCGTGCAGAGCTGCACCTGGCCTCGCTGGGCCGACAAGGACACCTGTGACCTCCGTGCGGCCTCAGCGGGCTGGCTGGCACTGGCCCAGGCGCGACGTTTCCACTTCTTTCTTTATATGCACACTTAAAATTGACTCTTACATATTCAAAAACTTACACATTTTTACGAACGTCCATAAATTAAGTCAATGAGCACATGTAGCTTTAGACATTTACTGTGATGGACGCGCGTTGGCCACGGCCTGCTTTCTTCAAAGCCAGTGCTCCTGCGGGAATCGCATCGGTAGGGCCCCAGCACCAGCCCGAAGCCGATGCACCAGCGGAACGTGCAGGAAGCTGCCTGCGTGTCTTTCCCCCTCACTGCTGCCAGCTCCCTGCCAGCTTCACTAGATCTGCTCCCCAAAGACGCTGCCTCAGGCATCTGAGTGTTTCTCCCTGGGGGCTGATGCCTCCTTAGTCTTGGGGTGCAGGTGGCCTCCAGGGTGGGAGATCCCTGGTCCTTTCTCTCCTAGCGTCTCCCACCACACTCTCCTGTTGGGGATGCCACTGGGGACAGGCTCCCAGGCGCTCGGGAGAGTCAGGTGCCGCTCCCTTGGCAGGTGATATCCAGGACTGGCCCGGTCAGCTGCATTCACGTGGGCTACCCTGGTTCATCCTGGCTGGGCGAACGCAGGGGCTTGGGGAGCAGACGGACGGACGGACAGCTCGTGGGATTAGAATGCCCTGCGGGAATTCTCCAGACATGGCTGGAGAGCGCAGAACCCCAAGTGCGGGCGCCACCGTGTGACCACAGGACAGCTGTGTCTGCAAGCACGGGGTGGAGGGGGCTGGGGCAGGGGTGGGGTGGGAGCAGCCACAGGGCAGAGACAGGGCTGCAGAAAGGCAGCCAGCAGTCTGGTGGGTGGGTCAGCACGCGGCCATGCGTGGGTCCCACTGCAACCGCTGTGTCGGGGCGGGGAGGGGCCGCCCGTGCCCAGTCGTGAGCGCAGCTGGTCCTGTCCAGAGGGGCCGTGACGGGAAGAGGCAGCCCCAGAAGCGCCCAGACCCACCTGCGGGCGTCACGTGTGGCCCGCGGCGAGCAGCCTGAACTTGAGGTCTTAGCGCCATCGGCACCTGGCGTCTCCAGCGCACAGCTCTGGCAGCTGCTACTCGTTTTCATCACCGCGCCCGGGCACGGGGCACCGGGCAAGCCTTGCCCGCCTTCCGCGGATAGGCGCCGAGGCAGTGCCTGCGTGGAGCAAGCCCTGCTCTCCCACTCCGCCCCCGCTGCGCCTTGCCCGCCTTCCGCGGATAGGCGCCGAGGCAGTGCCTGCGTGGAGCAAGCCCTGCTCTCCCACTCCGCCCCCGCTGCGCCTTGCCCGCCCACCTGGGAGGGCGCGGAGCCCCTGGCCTCCAGGGCCCCCAGGGCCCAAGGGGCCGCTTACCTGGTCCGCTGCAGAAGGAGGCGATGATGGCCAGGATGCCCAGGATACTCAGGTACGGGACCCAGGGGGCGCGGTCCTGCGGAAGGCGCGGGCAGTGAGGACGCGGCGGCACTGCGTCTGTGTGACCTTGGGGGCCCCTTTGCCTCTCGGACCTTGCTCAGGGCGCGACACACCTGCTCACCTGCAGCGTCAGCGTGACGGTGAGGATTCCGAAGAAGAGCGTCATCAGCCCGAAGCCGCCGATGAGGAGTGGCCTCCGTCCCAGGCGCTCGATGACCAAGCCCTGTCCAGGAGACGGACGTGTCACCCCACTTGCAGCAGCAGGGAGGGGCCGGGGGCACAGCTCAAGGCTGGGTCTGACCTGGACACTCCCGCCACCTGCTGTACCCCCAGCCAGGGAGGCACGGTTGTATGGCAAAGGGCGCAGAAAGCCGTAATTCATGAGCGCCCACTGCGTGCCAACAGTGCCCCCCGCCCTTGCTCACTGGGGCGCTGGGCTGATCTGCCTGCGGTCTGGAAGGCAGCTGTGTGGGGGTCGGGGCGAAGCCGGCCTGCAGGATGCAGGTGTCCCTGCGCCTCGCACAGCTGGGTTCTGTTTCCCTGTTTCCTCCCTCCCTTGCCCATCCTTGGACCACCCCCCACCCCGCCCCAGCCTCAGAAGCGTCACTGCATCACAAGCGTCTGCTAGGGTTTTCTAAGTATTTGCTTTGTCAGTGCTTTATACAAACAGCCGATGTTTGTCTCTCCTTCTGCTTTGCTGCACCTAATTCTCTCAAACTCCTTCCATGTTGCTGTCAATGGTGACATTTCATCTCTCCTTGTGGCTGAGTAGTGTCCATGGGGTGGCGCCAGCAGGCAAGGAGGGAGCAGGTTCTCGATGATTCCAGCAGATGGTCAAGGAGGCGTCCTGGAGCCCTTCAGAGGTGACCAGGTGCACGGCAGGCGGGGCCCCCGGTGCCTCTTCACTCTCTGGGCTCTCTGGTCTCCTCTCTCTACTACTACTGCTGCTGCTTCTCTTTCTCTGTTTTGTTTCTTTGCCTGGCGTCCTCGTGACGCCGCCCTTACACGCTCGTGTCTCAGCCCAGGTGTGCCCACCTGCGCACACCCACCCCTCACTGGAGGGGCCGCCCTCAGGCTGAGTGCAGCACCGCAGGGGTCCGTCAGCACACCCACGGTGGGAGGGTGGAGAAGCCTGACCCCTTTTACGTTTACCCTGCGCCCTCCCAAAGAGAAGAAGCTTCCAAGGCAGTTTCTGCCCTGGCAAGAGGCAGTCCTGCTGCCTGCCGGGGACCTGCAGCCTCTGTCCACAACCTTCCCTGCGGGGGCAGCTCTTCCTGCCGCTGTGTCAGTCCTTTGCTTCCCTCCTTTGCCTTTTTATAACAAACCTTCCCTTTTTTTCCTTTATATATATTTGACATCAATTGTAATCCCCATGTATTCCCCATCACCCTATCACCAGTGCACCTTCACCTCAGTCCCCCTGTGCTCCCGTCTGCCCTCAGCCCTCCCCCTCTTCCCTCCCCACCAAGTGTCCCCAATTTGTCCTTGTCTTTTCATTTTTGGTTTTTGTTTCTTTCCTGTTGTTATTATTATTATTATTGTTCTTATTCCTTTCTTTGATCTTTATTTGGTTCCTTATATTCCTCCTAGGGGAGGAACCATCGGTATTTTTCTTTTGTCTTCTGACTTACTTCGCTGAGCATAATCCCCTCCAGTTCTATCCATGTTCCTATGAATGCATCTAGTTTTTAAAGCCACAATCATAAAAACTGCACGGTATCGGAACAAAAACAGACACATAGGCCAATGGAATAGAATAGAAAGCCCAGAAACAAACCCACAAGCTTATGAACAACTAATCTTTGACAAAAGAGCAAATAATATGCAATGGAATAAAGACAGCTTGTTCAGTAAGTGGTGCTGGGCAAACTGGACTGCTCCATGCAAAAGAATGAAACTAGAATACGGCCTTTCACCACGCACAAAAATCGACTCAAAACAGATTAAGGACTTAGACATAAGACCTGAAACCAAACCTTCCCTTTTGGACACAGCAAAACGTCCCTGCCTTGTGGGGCGACTCGCTGTGTGCCACTGAAAGGGGCACTCGGATGAAGCTTTTCCCAGAGGTACCCATGGACCCCACTCTCTGAACCCAGCCCCTCTCCATGCTGACATCAATTGTCCCCACTTCCCCGAACAAAATGGGCTTGGAGAGGGGACGCAGCTGGCTCCGATCACCCTGCGGTGCGTGCTGGAGACACGGAGCCTGGGCACCGACTGTCGCTCTGCCCCCCGCTTCCTCCTCTGCAGGGGCCGGTGACCTCTGACACTGTGACTCCAAACTCATGGAATTCTCTGGGAGCAGAGGGCCCGTGAGGTGTGTAACCTGTATAAAGACCTCCGTGGGAAACGCCGCCTTCTGGCCCAGCCCTCTGCAGGCAGGTGGCACCCGCGCATGCGCACACCCACGCCCAGGTGTCGGGAGGCGAGACGCACCCACCCTCCACACCAGCCAGGTCAAGGCGCAGGTGACGGCGCAGAGGCCAGAGGCATCGAAGTCTGACCGCTTGACCTCTCCCAAAGCCCTGCCTGGCCCAGCTCCCCCTTGCATCTCTGCGGTTTCTCCTCCAGCAAGAAAGGACCTGCGCTTTGGGCGGGTCTGCATCGCGACAGCAGCGGGTGGCCCTGAGCAGACCCTGGGCACACACAGGCTGGGCGGGTGCCGGGAAGGGTGCCGTCTGCACAGCCCGTCAGGCCTCGCAGTGGGAACGCAGGTGCCGGTCAGCAGCAGCAGCTGTTGTTTTAAAAGGCTTGTCCTAGGCGCTGCAGCCCTCCCCTGCCTCCCCCTGCTCCCCGCCGCAGTGCATTTCAGCAGATCTGCCCCTTCTACTCCCCGCTCTGTCTCTGGGATTCTTCTCACCCCCCACCTCTGGCCTGTACCCCGGTTCTTGCGTGCATAAATAAATCTTTTAAAAAAAGGCTTCTGCTAGAAGAAGCCCCTCTGTTGCTGGGAGGCCCCTGGGGCGCTGTAGACCCTCCCCCAGGATGTTTTCCAGAACGACTGTCCATTCACTTACAGAGAAGATGGCAGCCAAGGTCTCGATGGCCCCCGTGCTCAAGGTGATGTAGGGGATCTTTTCCGGCGGGATCCCAGCTTTGCCAAAGATGCTGTTGGTGTAGAACCAAATCTGCGGTGCAGGAAAGAGCAAGAAGGGGGTGGGTGAGATGCACGCTTTCTGAACGACGGTCGTGTACAGGGGGTCTCCAGAGCCGCTGCTAAATGCAGAGTCACGGTGGAGCTGGGCCGTGTTCCTCCCTCCTGCATCTCCCGCCGCGCACCGGCAAAGCTGCATTCCGGGGAGGAGGTATGCTGTGCTGCGAGTGGGTGCGAAGTGTGACCAGTGTCGGAGCGGCTGCCGGCACGTCTCCATCAAGGCAGCCTTTCACCGAGGATACGTGATCTCACTCCTTGCCTTCCTTTCCGCTGCAGGGTGGTGGACGTGATAGCTGAACTCCCAGCAGCCCTGTGGGTCACTGGGTGACCGCAGGACGGCACTGCTCTGCCCCGCCGGGCGGAGGCTCCTCTTTAAAGCCTCGGGGTCTCTGAGGCCCGAGTGGCGCTGGAATCAGCCCAGCCAGAAGCACTTCTGGGAGATGGTCTAGTGTCTCCTGCTTATGCCTTCCTCACCCCCACTTTCCGAAGAAACATGACTTCTACGAACGTCTAGGGATGAGTCATTCTAACCCAAGGCCCGGATGCCAACGTGGGTGGGCCTGGAGGGGGTGACCCCGAGGGAAGTGAGCCAGCCAGACACCCCGGGGTTCCCCCCCGCTCCGTATCCAGATGGGGCAGACAAGCAGACGAGCCAAATCAGATAGCAGCAAACTCTGGGGCCTGGGATGGGTGGGAGGTTACCTGAGGGGCGGGCAGGGGAGGACGCTCCGGACATAGGGGACGCAGCCACGGAAGGACGGGGCCGTGAAGGCAACGCAGCACATACACGCGGATTCTCAGCCACAAGCAGCTGGAACCCGTGGAATGTGCTCACGCAATGTTACTTCCATGGAAAGGGAGAAATAACAAGGCTGAAAAACCGCCAGGCCTGTGCCGGCTACACGGTGGGCGCTGTGCAGGGATTATTTCTCCGCTATCGGGTCGCCCCGCCTTACGGATGATGAAACTGGGGACCGGGTTGCGAAGGTTGGCCCGCGGCGTCCAGGCCCGGCCCTGCCGTCCACCCTGCCCGCTCCTCCCTGTGCAGGGCGCTCACCGCGTTGAGGCCGCAGAGCTGGTAGCAGGCCATGGTGACCACCACGGTGACGACCTGCCAGCGCACGAAGGGGCTCCGGAGCAGCTGCAGCACCGATACCAGCTGCACGTTCCTCTGCACGCGGCTCTCGGCCTGCACCTCCGCCACCTCCCGGGAGACGTCCTCCTTGCCCAGGAACGTCCGGAAAGCTGTGGACAGGGAGAGAGACGTTCAGCAGGGCCCACCCCGCGCTCACGCCTTGCCAGGGATGGTGCTGGCAGGGCCCTTGGAACCTTGAAGTGCCCACGTCCTTATGAAACAAACAAACAAACAAACAGGAAAACACGGGCTGGAAGAGTTGTCTTGGGAGGTGACTTCTTGAGGTCACCTGGCTGGAAGGACAGGAGCCAGGAGAGACGTGGGGTCCCCGAGTGCCCCAGGGCGGGGCAGAGCATGCCCACTGGGGGGCAAACAGTCCCCAGACAGGCTGATGTCATTGTTCCAGGCTGCTGGAACGAGCGGGCAAGATCAGACCTGCCTGG
The DNA here is from genome assembly GCA_019455555.1 of Galemys pyrenaicus. Lineage (NCBI taxonomy): Eukaryota > Metazoa > Chordata > Mammalia > Eulipotyphla > Talpidae > Galemys > Galemys pyrenaicus. The sequence goes on from JAGFMF010012216.1 coordinate 1,036,350, forward strand.
CTCGGAGTGCTCGGGGTGCACCTCGTTGCCAAGAGCACCCTGTTGCCCGGCCCTGCGTGCTCGTCCTCAGTGGGGGGGCCCAGACAGAGGTCAGACAGCCACACAGCCGGGACGCCCAGGAGTCCATGCTGCCGTCTGACGGGGGCTGAGCAGCGGGTCCCCAGGCCCGCCAAAATGCAGAAAACTTGGGTTGAAATAGTCTCAAAGAATCCTCCCAGATTTCAAATTCCCACATCATCTAGGTGCCCTTTCCGGGCTGAAGAATGCAAATCTCCAGCCTCAGTAAAGCTTTTTTTTAACCAAGACTTTCGTTGTGTCCACCTCTGCAGGTGGATGAGTGAAGGTGGCTAGCTGGGGTCGTGATAATGTCACCGAGATGCTTTGAGCATGTGGATTTAAATAGCCACACTCTGATGTTCATCCCCTCTTCGGGAAAGGTGGCTATGGTGACAGCTCCTGTGGACAGTCCACTCCAGGTCCAGCGGGCAGCATCCTTAAAACACTACTCTGCACTACCGGGGAGGTGAAATCATTCTTAAGTAGCAAAAAACCCGAAACATTAACCTTGTAGCTTGCCCAGTAATGTACTGAAGGCTGTTTCAGAATATCTCTTTTATAAGTTATGACTTAACTTTTGCTAGCATTTGTTAAGGGTAGATGGGAGAAGTAACTGGATGAGAAGTATTTCCATATCATGCAGGAAATCACAGTATTTTGAATACTTTCTCAAAGTTCAAATTGCAACATTCACGTGCTAAAGTAATCCTAGAGCTTTGGAACAGGAAAATATTTCTCTCACCCCCTGACATATATGCCTTCTGTTTTAAAATAAGGAGATCTTTATAACCGAGTCTTTCCCCTTTCACCTTGGCTGCCAGGAAACTCAGCTACATTCTTTTTTTTTTCTTTTTTAGACCTTTTTAAAGAACATTTAGAACATACAAGATATAATTTACAAGTCTCTTCAAAAAGAGTCATGTAAGTAGGTACTTAAATATAAAAGAGAACTGAGACAACAGCAAATTCAACATAACCCTTCACTGGATCTTGGTTTGGGGAGAGCTATATAAGACATTTTGACCCAATTGGGGAACTCTCTCAGCTACATTCAATGCTCAGTGTTTAACAGTTTCCTAGGAGGGAAAAAAAATCTCTTGAAAATTGTGCACTCCCTCTTTCAAAGCATCAATTTAATTTCCAAGATGTACCCATGGAAATAGTTTGTTTTTGATACTCACTGTGCTATCGAGACTCTGCGCCTGGCCATGCTGTTCCTCTACCAGCCATGCTCCTTCTGCCTTTCCTCACCTGGCTAACTTCTCCTCCCTCCCTGACGGCAGGTGGAGAGGGGAGTGTGCTGTTGCCTGGGCTGCCACTGCGCTGTGCATGGAGACAGACCCCCACCAACAGGCTAGGATGAGAGCCCAGAAATAATAAAGCCATACGTGGCCAGTCAACTGACCTTCAACTCACAGTGGCTTTGAAATGGGCAAAATAGCAGGTGCCCAAGGACTCACCAGGAGGTGAGAGAGACCTGAGGTACAGCAGAGCCCTTCCCAGTGTGATCTGCAAAGCCACGTGGCAGCAAACACCTCGGAAGGTTTCAACAAGGAGCTGCAGTCAGTTAACACCAGCACGCGCGAGACCAGCAGCAGCCCGGCCGGCTCGCCCCGCTTAGGGACCGTGTAAGAATCAGCCCCGCGGTCCGTATCATGTGATAAGCCCTGGCCATCCCTGATTGCCCTGGCTGTTAGAAGTAGCCAGTGGAGCGAGGCAGGTGAAGTATTTGTTTAAAACAAACATGCATGCAGTGACCCCAAAACAGGCATCCCCTGGCCACCATCTGCCCCAGCGCCTGTCTGTGGTCCCAAGGCCTTGACTGGCCCAGAGGCCTGTGGCTCCTACGCGCGGTCATTTCCTTTGCCCTCTAGACAAGAACCTGCTGGATACACAAGCATTTGTCGAGGGACTAATTTCAGCCGTAAGACTATAGTTGCCGCGGCTGACGCTGCACGGCCTTTTCATGCTGCAAAGCAGGTTGTGTGTTGCCAAGCTTCGCCCATCAAATCTCATCTCATCCCCCTGTGTCCACTCTGGTCCCTGGAGACAGCACCTGTGGCTCCCATTTCTAGATGAGAAAACCTAACGGTAGCCGGGGGGTGGGCGAGCTGCCTGGGCTCTCAGCCACGTGGCGAGGCGCAAGGCCGGGTCCCACTGGCCTGAGCCTGTCCCCGCGGTGCCCGCATGCCTTGAGCCGGGGACCATCAGAATAGCCTTGGTGACATTCCCAGGTACACAGAAGGAAAGAGAAGTGAGTAAACTGAATGGCTGGCACCAGAATATCTATTAAGGAAAGTGCTGCCTTGGCAGAGAAAACTGTTTTGGAAACCTCACCTGGAAGGTGTTTGCTGAATTTGCATGTCAGCTGGTTCCAGCCTCGGGGTGGGGGAGGAAGCTGCTCCAGACATGCGAAGGGGAGGAGAGTGGGGCTCCGGGGGCTCTAAGAAAGAGGGGTCAGGAGCCCAGGAGAGGGGGAAGAGGCAGGAGGCAGCCGGTGCTGCTGGCAATCCCCAAGGCCCCCTGAAACGCGGGGACCCGGCGGGGGTGAGGCTGCCGCGGCGTCGAGAACCCCCATGCGGGTGTTCAGTGTGGGGTGACGACATGCCAAGAGCCGTGCGCAGAGAGCCGGCTCGGGACCCCAGAAGTGACTGGAAGAGGGTGTGAGCTCCCCGTGTGTGGGACGGGTCTGGCAGTTCCTCCAGCTCCAGGCACAGATGCCCCCTGGACACAGAGGTGGCACAGGAAGGGCACTGACCACAGGCCTGATCAAGAGCGTGTTCTTGATCGGGGCCCCTGGACAGTCCTCTCAGTGGGCGGACACATGTCAGCCCCTGGGGGTCCCCTGGACAGGCACTCTGGGCTCAGCCCTGCTGTGAGCTGTGGCGGGGGGCGCGCGGGCCATCTGCCAGGGTCCCCCCCAGGCTTCTGGGGGCGCGCAGGCTACCTCGCTGCAAAGCCGCCAGTCCTACGTCCAGGAACGCTGCCAGACATGGCCGCTTCCTTCGGGCCTCTAGAAACCAAGGCCCGAGCAAGCACAGCTGCCCTCAGCCCCCGAGACTCCGCCCAGGAGGGCAGGAGGGCAGCATGCCGGGCCCTTTGCAGAGGGGCGTCCGCAGGAGGTGGACGTGGCCACGGCTCCTGGACACGCAGGGGCGGCCAGCGTCCCGCCCTTTGTGAAGCAGGAACACGGAGGGGTGCGGGCTTGAAGCCCCGCGAGCTGCCCTGCACCAGGCGGCTCCCTAACGCTCAGCTCTTTTCTCGGGACCCTAGCGAGAGGCAGCGGCAGGACACCCTGGCGCTCGGCGATGGGTCTGAGGCCCCGCGCCCTGCTCTCGGCCAGGCCCGCGCCCACGGCAGCGCGCCCCGCACGGAGCTGGCCCTACCTCTCTCGGCTCCCGCCTCGTCGTGCTTCTCGAACAGCAGGTAGCGAGGGCTCTCGGGGAGGAAGGGCAGGCTCGCCAGCTGGACCAGCGCGGGCACGGCGATGACTCCGAACAGGTAGGGCCAGGTGCTCTCCTGCGGGGAGAGGGGCCGGAGTGGGCGTGGCTTGCGGTCGCGGGGGACCGCTGGTCCAGCAGCGTGGACTCCGCAGCGTGACCCCAGAGCAGAGGCTGGGGGAGGAGCCAACAGTGGCTCGCCCCTCCCAGCCCCCCAGCCTGTCCGCCGTTCTCCGGGCGTAGGGTGGGCGGGTCCACGGCCACCCGGACTAAAGATGCGGGTAACCTGAGGGGTACGCAGAAGGCGGGGCTCACGTCAGCCGAGGGCTGACGGTCTGGGAGGCCAGGGCCGGCCTGGGGGCTCTGCTCGTTCCAGGAGACCATGCTCAGCCTCTCCGGAACCTCCTCTTCACCCCCGGAAAGGGGGGCACCCCCCACCTCGTTGGGCGTCCCGAGTGGGACCAGGTGGTGCATGGACGGCAGGGCTGGCACACAGTAGGTGCACAGAGGAGACCGGTAAAAAGGGACGTCGCTGGAACTGTGTTAAATCAGAGCGGGACTGGCCGACGCTGCGAGGGCGCTTTACTGCCCCCTTGAGACCGGAGCTGGCCTTGCACCCGCCAAGCCCCGAGAACAGAACAGGAGAGGACTAGAGAGAGGACTTTCGCCTGCAGGCCTTGGGCAGCGGGCACTTCTCCAGCCCTGATGCGGGGCCAGGGGTGCGGCCTGCCTCTGTGTGGGGGAGCTTTTCCCGCTCCTGCTGGCCTATGGAAGGCCAGCAGGGTAAATATATAAATTCTAGATAAGCAACTAGTAACTCAAGTAGAATAACTTTGATGATCCAGGATGATATATGCCAGGAATGTAGAGATGGTTTACTATGTTGGGTAGCATAGCATATCTAATAATTAGTTGTCACTGATCATTTAAGAACTATCAGAAATAGTTTACATATTGCTCATAGGCTATAAAAACAAGATGACAAAGTATTCCTTTTGAGGCAAATAATATCCATTTCAAATTAATAAAAATTAACATACTTAATAATGAAACATAATAAATGTTTCAATAAGTCAGGAATAAAGATTCCAATAAATCAGGAATTAACAAAGTACTGATACCATGTCCTGGCTGAGACAGTAAGACATGAATGTCAATAAAAAGAAAGGCAGGATATTGCTTTTAGAAGGGAAGAGACAAAATTTCACTGTGTTATCAAAAATCATTCGTTGGAATCACCTAAGCAAGAAAAAACTATTCGAAAACAAGGACAGGTACAGATGAACATATAGCATCAGTAGCTTTCCCATATTTCGCTAACAACCTATAAAAAATACAATGGGAAAAACTGAAATGGCAGTAACAAAGCTCACGTCAGTAAGTAGTCGGAAAATTACAGTTTCTAATTCTTAGAAATGCAAGAGCAGTAAGAACAAGCGGTAGAAAAGACAACCTAAACAAGAGACGTGCTTCTCAGCAGAAATCACGGCTTATAAGGCTCTTAACTGGGTTCACACTCGTGGTTCAGGGAACACAATTCCAATCCAAATTCCAGTGTCATTTTTTTGTGTTGAAAATGAGAAAAAGTTAAGTCCCCATAGGAGGAGAAGCCAGTGAATGTTTCCAGCAGTTTGAGGACGAGCCCAGGGGGACAGTGCTAGACTCGGAAGAAGGTGGGGTCCTGAAAGCACTGCGGGGCGGGGGGCAGAAGCGTGGGTGACCCTCCCAGCCCACGTGCATGGAGGCATCAGGGTGGCAGGGAAGCCTCGAAGCCCACGGGGCAGGTTGCTGGATTGAGGAACAATTTAGGAAAAGGGGTAAGAGAGGTGGGAAAAAGAGAAGCCTTTCAAGTGGCTTTCATTCCTTTCGAAAAATACTTTCCAAATGTTCTAGGCTGAGCACGGACTATTGTTGCAGTGGAGCAAAAGGGGCGTGAGTCCCGTGAAGAGTGTGTCCGGGACACGATGGACTCTGACGCCCCCTCCTGCCTTGGCCGCGTCCCGCATCCGGCATGTTCTCCCCGGCAACCGACTGACTCCCTTATGGCCCCAAAGAGTTTCGCATCTTCTCGTACAGTTTTCTTTAAAGTTCCTTTCTTAATCATTTTGAGAGAAATAGCTAATTCACGTTTTTTTTCAAATATCCTTTAGAAGGATGTTGGAAATGTCACATAAATGTTCAACCCCCACAATGTTTTACGCTGTTTCTCATTAAATTCAGGGCACTGACGTTAATTCCCGCACTCCCCTCTGCATTCTGGCAAGAGAAAAGTCACCGACTACTTCCTCCGGCCTCAGCATTTTAGTGTATTTCTTACATTAGAGCTCAACTGTTTTCTTTAATTTTTCAAAGCAATGCATGATGCGTGTGGGTCCAGGCAGTGGGACATGATTGAAGAGAGGAAATAAAGGGCTGATGGTGAAGTGGCTGGAGCTCACCTGGCGGGAACATTGTAGACCCCGTCACTCTGAATGAAGATTTCCCACTGGGTGTTATTTTCTGCGGCAGACCCAACGTCCACCCTCCCAGGGCATGGGTTGAAAAGACACGTGTTGAGGTACACACCCTTCTGGTTCAGTCAGGACTATCTGGAATAATCCAATCTGAGGGGACAAGACAGCCCACAGGGACCCAGCTTCTCCAAGCTGTTGCCCCCGACTTAACGTGGCCCTCTCGTCCTCTTACTGCCCTCGTCAACCACCAACAGGCACCCGTTGCTCTCAGACACAGATAAACCTTCTAAAGCACACGCCCTCCATGCAGGTGCATGGGAAGCGGCTCACAGACTGGTCCCAGACAGCCAATGGGGTGTTTTTGGTTTGATTTTTAAAAGGTTGGATGTTTTCAAGAAATAGAAATCAAGGAACAAGACAGACGTACAAATCAGGATTTCTGACTTCTCGTGATAATCAGAAAATCCATCCAGTGCATGGCGCAGAGAGGAGCTCTCTGTTTTCCTGGGTGAGTGAGTGAACTTGGATGCTGTGGGGCGGTGTTCACGTGCCTCGGTAAGCAACCTGCTGGAGGGCCATGATGCGGAAATGAATAGAACTAAAAGCAGCGGCAGCGCTGTTCTAAGTGTCTGGGTGGGATCGCGCAGAATTGAGTCAGTTTGCCAAAGACCCCTGGGGAGTCGCTCTGGGTGGGCTCAGGGGCTTGGCATTTCTCTCCCTGCCTGCTACCCAGAAGATGCGGCGACCTCAGCAAACAGGTACCTCTCAAGCTCCCCAATATCTCCCGAGTCCCCCAACATCACAGGGACATTTCTTTAAATACTCTCATTCTCTGCACCTCCTCTCCAAATATCTTCCCCACCTGCCTAATGCCTGCCCATCTGGGGGACTCAATTACGGGCCACCCCTTCTGAAAGTCTGACTTCCACACCCCCGCCAAGTCTGGGGACAACGTTCTCTCTTGGAAGGTCATACAACAACTGAGTTGTTAGGCTGAGATTTAAATTCACGTCTTCCTGCATCCCAACCAGAAAGCCCGAAGCAGCACACTGTAATTGCATATTTATGTAGCAGACTCCGTGAGGTGCAGCTGAGAAGAACAGAAAGATGCCGAAATATATTAAACAAGAAGAGCAAGTCGTAGAACAATATGTGTGGCATGATTCTGTTAAAAAAACAAACATATATGTCTATACAGGTTTTGTATGCAAAGGAGAAACCTAAATGGATGCTAGTTGAGTTAACACTAACTACTGGGTGGGTGGATTTGAACACTCTGTGAAGTTTGAATTTGTTGTGTATGCCCTAAAAAAACGGAATCAGACCCAGTCATAGGAACTCAACAGCAACTTTTCCATAGGCAGAAGCGGAAGACTCGAATGTTTGGGAGTTTCGATGCCTGGGAGGGTTTGGAGGCTCACTGCTCGCCAGCTGCCCCTGGTCCGGCATGGGACGTGGGAGCCGAGGCGGCAGCAAGCAGGGATGAACACGGCTGGGGGCGCCACACTCACCTTGCCCAGCAGCTCAGGCAGGCCCAGCAGCTGCCCGACGAACACGCCGATGCAGATGAAGATGGCGGTGACCTGCCCCAGGGAGCCACGGATTTCCTTGGGCGAGATCTCACTCAGGTACATGGGGAGTGCACTGAGGGAGATGCCTGTGGGGAAGCGTGGCGGCAGTGAGGGGCGGCCTTCTCTGGGAAGACTGTCACAGCACGCCAGGCCCTTTTCCCTGAGGGAAATATCCCCAGAGCCACAGCTACTCTGCAGAGTGCCCAGCACTCTGCACGGTGGCCAACCAGGGACTCCAGAAGGTGTGGCTGGGAAGTGGATTTCATAGAAGAATAGTTGATGGTGCTGGTAGTGACCATGGTGATGGTGATGGTGGTGGTGGTGATGGTGGTGGTGGTGGTAGTGATGGTGGTGGTGGTGGTGGTGATGGTGGTAATAATGATGGTGGTGATGGTGGTGGTGGTGATGGTGGTGGTGGTGGTGATGGTGGTGGTGGTGGTGGTGATGGTGGTGATGGTGATGGTGGTGGTGGTGATGGTGGTAATAATGATGGTGGTGATGGTGGTGGTGGTGATGGTGGTGGAGGAGCTGTGGTGATGGCGGTGATGGTGATGATGGTGGTGGTGGTGGTGGTGGAGGTGACCACTAATCCCCAACATGTCAGAAGCAGGGATCCTTCCGTCTCTTGATACCTACGATCTTATGTACATTTCATCATAAGCCTTTAAGCAAAAGCATCATCATCTTTCTGAGTGTGCGGAAACTGAGGCACAGAGAGGTGGAATAACTGTCCCAAGTGCCAGGTGACAGCCAGAGGTGCCAGAGCAGCTGCCCAGTAGATCAGTCGGACCCAGCAGCTGAGCCTTCTCAACTAGGAGCCAGACGACCGTGTGGCCCATTGCAGGACCCTGCCCTGGGACAGCCCAGACACCCCTCATGGTTCGAAACTCCCCAAGAGACGGGGCCTCCCCCGCGGCCGAGCTCACCTCCGTCCACGCCCATGACAAAGCGGCCCAGAATGAGCATCTCAAAGGCACCCGCGCGGAGGGCACAGGCCATGAGTACCGCAGCAGCGATCGCAAACCCGTTGTTGGCCAGCAGCGTGGACTTCCTGGAAGAAAAGGGGGTTTGGGGGGCCTGCTGACACTGCCCCTCCCTCAGAAGCACCGCGTGCTCTGTGGGTGCAGGAAGCTGTTGCGAGGGGGCTCGAAGGGGCTTTGTGTCTCTGCGGGAGCTCTCTGCCTGCTTCTGTCCCGAACACCCACTAACTTCTCCCCTGCTACATCCAGGGCGCTCCCCGCGGAACGACTTGAGCCCAGAGACTTGGTCCTGAGCCCGCCCACTCAGCATCTTCTCTAGAAGCGAGGGGTCCACCCAGCTGTGTGTTTCGTGAGGGCGATTTAAAGAGAGGATGCTCAGCACTGCCGGGATGCCAGGTGGGCCCAGGCGAGATGGACCCTACACCTGACAAGCAAAGGTGCCCAGGACCCGTGGTCAGACCGGAGGGCGAGGTATGGGATTTGTGTGCAACATGCAGCCTTACGAGTGTGTGTGTGTGTGTGTGTGAGAGAGAGAGAGAGAGAGAGAGAGAGAGAGAGAGAGAGAGAGAGCATGGGCACAGACCTTGGAACAGATACACTGAGCCTGGTAGTGCTGGCTGCCCCGGGAGTCAGCCAAGTGGCCCGGAGGACACAGAAAGGACACTCGGGCTCTCCGTTCGCTGGGCCCGTTGCGCCGAGCTGCTCCACAGGTTGCTGCTTTTGCTGCTCCCCTGGCCTGGCTTCCAGTGGGCTGGGCAGAGAGGCCTGACACTGGCCTGGGTGGGTGCTCCCCTCACCCCACTGCCAGCAGGGTCCCTCCTCCCGGGTCCCAGGGTCCTTCGCTCTGCGGTCCTGGCGTTTGGACCCCGAGATGGTCGCGCCTCCTCTTTGGCTCCCGCCTGGCCCAAGTGAAGGCCAAGTGGACACGGGCCCCTCCACAGGGCCCAGCTCTGCCTGTCCCGAGTCTCGCCTTACTCTGGGTTGTGGCCACGGACGCCCTTCTCTTGACTCCTCCATCTGCCCCTTGGCAGCCTCATGCTGACAGAACGGCCCTGGGCCTTGGAAAATGGAGACGCTGATGTCCGCCTCATGAGGCCGCTGGAGCATCCCAGCGGGTCTGTGAAATGTGAGGACGCCTGAAACTGAAGCCTCCGTGCTTTACAAAGGAGATGACTGAACCACATGCTGAGACGGCGCCGCGTCCTGCGTGTGCGCAGCGCGCTCGAAGTGCTCGCGCTCCTGGGCACACCGGTCCGGGCGTCTCAGCCCCGCTCTCGACCCCTTGTCCAGATGCTGAGTGTCTGGTGAACCCGCTCCGCGGGGACTAAACCATGCGGCCAGTGATCGCGGCGGGGGAAACGTGAGTAGGGAGGGCCTCCCTGAGGAGGTGACATCTGCACGCAGACTTGGAGGCGAGCAGACAGCCAGCCGGACACTGGGAGCAGCAGTCCTGGCGGAGGTACCGAGACAGGTGGGTCAGAACTGGGCGGGCCGGAGCGAACTGCAGATGGCTGTGGGGGAGGGGTAGCAGGGGAGCTCATAAAGGGGCCTCTTGTTACCATGACAACCTGGGATTCCGGTCTGAGGAGATGGGCAAGTCATGGACGAGCCTAAGGGGAGGCTGGCCGGGCCTGACGCTTTGCAAGGAAACCTTGGTCTCCTGCGTTGGGGCCGGACGGAGTGGGGGTTGGGGAGTGGGGGGGTGCGCGAACAGGGAGCCCCCAAGGCTGCGGGAGCAGATGGGCGAGGCCGGTGAGGCGAAGTGGACTGGTGCATGTGCGTGGGGCTGAGTGAGCGGGGAGTCCGCGTGTGCCCTGAAGACAGGGTGGGCAGACTTGCTGATGGACTGGACAGAGGTGGGGACCAAGAGGCGCCGAGGAAGCCTGGGCTGAGGGTACATTTTTGTGCTCGGCGGGTGTGAAAATCACCTTCAAGTCAGACTGGGAACAGTTGCGAGCAGGACTGTGCAGCCTCTGTGCGGGTTCACCCTCTTAGCATAGTCTGTCCCGGGTCTGCCCGGCCGGACTCGCCTCCGAGGACGGAAACCTCATTTGCAAATAACCCACAAAGCTGGTTCACTGGCCGGAGAGACCGGGATTTTAACCCTTGTTTCCAATTTTTGGGGGGGGGGGGTTGAACAGGAATAAGAGGGGCGGGGCGAGAGCCCTGTTGCTCCCCAGAGCAGGACACAGCGCGCCTAGGAGCCCGGCCCGGACACCGGTCAGTGTTGGCAGTTGCCCAGCACTGTAGCTCTCGCCGGGCAGCCAGATCACCAGCTCCTGCAGAAGGAACAGGACACAAGGAGAGCGGGAGGCGAGGAGGGGGTGGGGACCAGGTCCCCGGAGAAATAGGAGGACGGGGGACGCTTAGCAGGACAAGAGAAGATGGGGGAGCTGAGAGCTGCCTTCCCGTTACGTAGACTCCCGGGACCCAGGCCCGCTGGTGGACCACAGGAAGCACGAGTCAGGTTAGATTCACGACACTTTTCACTAGGCCTTAGGAAATGGGGCCCTCTGGAGATGCCCCACACTCTTCCAACAACCCCTTCTGACCAAGTGTAGGGGAAGAGCTCGCCTTGGTGCATCCTCCTTACCCATTCCGGCTCAACCAGCTTGGACCCCACATCCCTCATTTTAAGCATGCACCCTCAACTCCTTGACCACTAACACCTGCTCCTCTGCGTGGGCCCAGCAAACCCAACTGGCTGGGTCTCCACGCCCCTGCACATGCCCTGGACCTGACGGAGGTCTTCTGGAACCTTCCACCGCAGCTCCGGGAACGGGCATGTGATGTGTTCATTTTAAAGTGTGTTAGAATGATGTTTTCCAGGATTCTCCATCTTAGCACTGATAGCATTTGGGTTCCAGAAGTTCCGCGGGAACTGTCTGTGCAAGATTCACAGCAGGCGCCAGTTCAGCTGCATCCCTGGCTCCACTAGTGGCCAATAGCACCCTCTGGTGTTGACCAGCTGAGGTGTCCCCAGACACTGGGAGACGGTCTCCGTTCTTGGCTTTACTTCTTGATCTCTGCTGCACCTGTTCTTTCCCTTGCCCTTCTGGCATTAAACTTTCTCCCTTCAAATTGGACTTGAACTAATTTGGTGGATATACATGCCTATGTTCACTGCAGCACTGTTTACAGTGGCCAACTTATGAAAACTACCTAGTGCCCAAAGACAGAAGAGCGAAGAAAGATGTGGTCTAGACACACAATGGAATACTACTCAGCTCTGAAAAATGAAACCTTGCCATTCATGATGACATGGATAGAACTGGAGAGGGTTATGCTACGTGAAGTAAGTCAGAAAGAGAAAGACAAATACAAGATTATTCCACTCCTTTGTGGAATATAATGAAACAAAGCAAAGCACAGATAAAATGAAACCACAGTAAATCCTAGAAATCTGACTAGACTGGAAACCACCTGAGGGGCAGTGTGGGCATGGAGAGGAAAGACGGTCAATGGTGGAGGACCCTGGGTGCCTTGGTGGTGGCTGTGGCAACACATATCTGATTGGCTGTGAACCTGTACCTCTAAATCATATGTAGGCTTGTAAATCATTGTTACCTCAATTTAAAAAATTAAAAATGTTTTCAGATGAACTGAAGTGGAATTCTACCCTACTACCTACTGGGATCCTGGCTATGATACAAATGATAGAAATATGTAGATACAAAAATATATAGCAAACATGTTGAAGGGGACCCCCCAAATAGAAGTGACCCCCACTGACCTCCCAAGAACTTTTCCGATCAGCTTCATCATTAAAGTCCCCACGAGTCCACCAATGGCGAATATGGACACGGTCACGGACCAGAGCAGAGTCAGCGTGTCTGGGTCTATGGGCTGTCCATACCTTCGTGCCCACGATTCATTGTAAAAGGCCTTGATGTACTGCAAACAAACAACAGACGTATTATCCCCGCTCTACTGCCCTGGAGGTCAGTCCTGCATAAACAAGACCGCTCTGGGGCACGTTCTGCTGGAATCTCTTTGACCTTAATTTCATCAATCATCCTAACAAAATTTGCAGACAAGGAAAATGAGGCTCAGAAAACACAGGTGCCTTGCTCAGTAAGTGGCAAACCTGGGACTCCAACTTAGATCTGCCCTGAGCCTAGGGCAATCACTGTACTCTGGCTTCACAGCAGAACCAACCGGGAAAGGTGTGCAAAGAGCAGACCAAACATATGAGGAAAGTTTTGCCCTCTTGGAGAAGGGAAGATCTAAGACACACAAGAGTAACCCTAAAAGAAAAACAAAATTGTCCTTTGGATTGCACCAAAAGTCAAGTGTCCTTCCCTTTGGAGTTCCCATCAAAAATAAAAACACAAGTCACAGATTGAGATGACATATTTTTGACACATGTAACTACGAGGAGCTAGTATTTACCATATATAAAGGGCTCTAGCAAGTCAATGAGAAGACAAACAATCCAGTTAAAAATGAGCAAAAGGCTTGAACAGACACCAAAGGCAATGCAGATGCCCATAAGTTAATGACAGACATTGACCATAATTATCGACAATGCAATGTGAGCTAGTTCACAATGACACAATGAGAGCCCCCTGACCCCACACACTCATTAGATCTGCACCACTGACAGTTTGGGGTGGGGGCTGGGTGGTTCTGATGTGCACCAAAGCCTGAGGCCATAGCACCAAGCTCCTCGAGAGAGGAGCTCATCATTGCCACTGCCACATGTGACATGCAGACAAGTCACCTGTGCAGGTGGCACAGACCTGTCACCAGCATGTGCTGATTCCAGCTGCGGTGGCCCTCTAGCAGCCACCTGGACAGCTTTATTCCCTGGAATGAAGGTGCAGAAATCCAAGGAATACTGTCTGGGCTGAAATCCACTCTTCCTCTGACCCAGTTTTCATACCCGGAGTGTGGTGGAGGGGGTTGGGGGGGGCAGAGGTGGTTTTCATACCCTGCACAACTAGCCTGGATTTGGGAATCTCTAGAGGTGTCTTATTTCAGTTTCGGCAATCAGGAGCACAGAAGCTTCTGCAGAGAGTGGAGAAGGCTGGAAGACAGGCACCTGGGCTGTTCCCCTGCAGACATATTTCTCAAACTATCCTGACAAACTGGCTTTCAAATGATGCCTCCTGCAACGCTGTGCATTTCTTCTCCCAGTGGGAATTCAGCAAGACCTTGGTGAAAGGCCAGATAGCCAGTGCACAGTCCCTCCCTGAGTTTGAGACGTGGCACCTGCTTTGTGTGATGCCAGGTCTGGTGCATGACACGGACCCAGCGCTTCGGTGGGTGTTGTGTTTTAAGCTGGGTTCTGTGCTGGGACAGTTCCTGACTAGTAATCAGAGCAGGGAGCCCACACAGCATCTTTACGACTCGCCGTGCAGGCAGGGCTGAGACTGACCAGACACCCAGACTCAAGATCTGGAAAAGACCCTCCCCTGCCCTTCACCAGCAGCCCCACCATCTCTGATGAGAACCAAGCCAGAGCAGGCTGGTGGCCCCAAGGTAAACAGGCGGCATCTTGGACTAGAGAAAAATCCAGAGGCAGCTGTTAGAGATGTCACTGTGCGAGAATGTTCAATAACATGGGGGTGGCTATGAAAAGCGTACAAGGACCTCCATCCAAGAAGCCGACTTGTGAAATGGGGTTCTCCTCGCCCTCTGCCAGGCGGGCTGCTGGACTATAACTCCGAGCCCCTGGACCCCAGAAGGTGATCCGCAGTGGCAGTTTGGTTATTAAATCTGTCTGTGCTGTGTGTTTTCTGACAGATGCCCTTTGCTTTCATAACTGGAGAGAAGTGAGGCAAAAGGGAGAATTGCCACAGAGACGCTGGGGCTCAGAAGTCAAAGGCAGCCCCGCTCCACGCACAGGGCAATCAGAGAGTTCATCACAGTAATTGCCAGGTGCTGCAGTAATGACAGGGCACGCCGGCCCCTCCTGCAACCTCAGCCTCCCCCGCAGGATGTGGGCACCTTCGGGTTGAGGTCTTTGCCCTATCTGTACCCATCCACCAGCCTGCCCTGTGTTCCTGGGAAAGCCTTGGCCAACCGAGGGGCCAGAGCGGTGGCTACAGCAGGTTGATGGGCTGCCCTGGAGAAGCTGCCCTGGCCTCCGTCTGTCTGATGAGCTTTCTGCCACTGGCTTGTGGAGCTCTCCTTCCACAAGCTGTGACATCGTGGCCCTTTGGGGCAGGTGCAGGGACAGACAGGGCTTTGCTCTGTGGCAAAGGGAAGGACCAGGGAGAGGAAAATGGCGGCTCACAGCGTGTCAGCTGGGAAAGTGACGGGGAGTCGCCCGAACTTCCTGCTGCAGCCCTGGGCTCTGCGAGCAGCTCTAGCAAACGACGGGAACGGAGCAGCTAGCTGGGTGCACCTCCAGACCTGCGACCAGTTGGTCAGAGGCGTGTGTGGCGCCAGAACCCCGAGCTTGCAGCTGGTGCTGGCGTGAGGACTGGGCTCTCACCTGTGACTCTGGCCGCTCAGTGTCAGAGGTCACACCACACCTGTGCCCCGGTGCTGCCGGCTGGGGTCGAGACAGAAATCACCGGGATGGCGGGCCAGGGCGCCTTGATCTGCAGCATGAGCTGCGGGACTTTGCCGAGCCTCCACGCATGCGCCGGGACTACAGCCTGGGAACCCTGAGCACCCCAGCAAACAGCTTGGTCCTGGTGCTCAGAGGCTGCACCCCACCCCGCCCCCACCCTTACCCCACCCCCACCTCCCACCCCGGACTGCACCTCCCACCAGCTGCAAGTCCCAGCGCTCCCAGCGCGGTTTCCCCTGTGGGCTTTCCCACAACACTTGCACACGCGCCTCCTGTGCAACACGCTCGCTCAACTCAGGGACGGTCCTGACGGCTCTTGCTTAGGCCGCCCAGGGGTCACTCTGCTCGTGGGAGAGGCTGGTCACCCCCACCTGCAGCTCAGGTGGCCCGCAGCTCCTCGAGTCTTGGGGGAAAGCACCCAGGCCCCCCTCCCCACCAGATGCTGTGATGGGCTCTGCTGAGCCCCGTCTCCCCACCCCCGCCTTTGCCCTCTGGACTGGAGCCTGAGTCCCGTGCTGACCGCTGTGCTCAAACCTCCACTGCTTTAGGCCACTGCTCAGCTTTGAGGCCACAAAAATACAGGGACTTTAAAGTCACATTATTAAATGAAAAAAAAGTCCACCTGGAAAGGCCACTTACTATGGGGCTTCAACCACCTCCATCCCGGACAAGGCAGGCTGCGGAGACAGCGAGATGAAGGGGTCGGGGGAGGCGGGGGTGGGATGGAGAGGGGAGAACAGAGCACTTTCAGGGGAGCGACACTATTTTGTTCAGTGCCACAAGGGTGGGGACGGGCCATGACACACTTATCAAGACTGATGGAAGGGACACCACCACCTGGAGTGAGCCCTAAAGCCAGCTGTGGGCAGCAGGGGGTGTGTAAGGTGTTTCCCATAAGAGCAAAGGTCCCTTGAACAGGGGAGGGTAGTGGGTGACTCTGTATTTGATGCTCTAGTTGTTGCTCTAAAAGTAAAGTCTGCTAAAAATATTCTTGAATGAACACACGATGGAATTCCCCTCCTCGCGAGCCCGCGGGCTCTGATTCTGCTCCACAGCACTCCAGTCCGGGTTCTACATGTCTCTTGCCCCACAGGCCCGAGGTCAAAGGTCCCCCCTCCACTGGCTGCTGAGTTTCTGCTGAACCATCAGGAGGCAGCTGGAGCGCAAACTCCCATCCCTTGTTGCAGATGGGTGGACAAACCAGACGCCCCTGTTTGATGAGGGCACCACGGCCCAGTCAAGGCCTGGGCCTGCCAGAATGAACGCCTCAAACTAATTGATCCGGAACATCAATGTAAAAGAATAAAGCGCCAACAGCAGTGACAAGTCACGGTCAGGGTGTCCTGGCACGCGTGTTTCTCTGCACGAGGCCCTGTGCTGCACCTGGATCAGGGCCCCTTGCCCTGAAGGCTGACCCTGAGGATAAGGACAGGCCCCTGGAAACACGGAAGGCCCCCTCCTTGCATTCTCCCAGGACGGCTACAAGAAATCCAGTCCCCACATTGTCATCATCGCCTACTTCTGTGCCCCCTCGCCCTCTCCCCGCGTGTCCAGCAAGGGCCCGCCCCGCAAACGTTTACAGGCTCTCCGACCCTGCAGCGCCAGACACACTCAGTTTATCGCGACGCCGCAGCGCCCCCTGCCGGGACCACGGCGCAGCGCGGGCACTCACCCCCGCAGGTGCGTTCACCACTGAGAGGTTGTAGCCGTAGAGGAAGGAGGAGCCGAAGGCGCCCACGAACGAGGCCACCAAGAGCGAGCCTGACCAGACCTGGAAGAGGAGAGCAAAGGCCGTCAGATCTGGCACTGGGGCGCAGGGCCTGGGCCCGCGACGCCCTGGACGGCTATCCCCCGAGCTGGGGGAGGGTCCCAGCCAACCCCGGGACAGGCGCACGAGCTTCTGCCAGGGAGCCCGCTGGCCGCTTTGGCGCCCGGCTCAGTTGGCCTCCGTGGCAGCCACATCACTGCCCACCTCTCCCCGCTAGGTGAGGACGGGGAACTGGGCCTGAGATTCTTAGCAGGTGCTCGGCGAGCAGCTGACCAGTGTTAGCTGAGTCTGGCTGGTGGCAGACGCACAGAGGAGCCAGGGCAAAGCAGACCAGAGCAGCCCTGTCCCCTGGTGTCTCGAGACCCTCTCAGCTGCGCTGCTTCAACCTGGTCCTGGAGGCGAGAGGCGGAGGCAGAGTCCTGCCTGGCGCTGGCCAGATGGGGCTGGGCTGGGTGTTCGGTCCAGTGCCTGTGCAGCCACCTACAGCCCATGCACCTCCCGCTTTCTTCTCCTGGGAGTGTCGTGGGGGCCCGAGCTGCCGATGGTCACACACACGTGTGTGCACACACACGCACACGCACACACACACGCACTGTCCCAGCTGAAACGGCGACCTACAGGCCAGGTGAGCACTGTGGGCAGGGCCAGGCCCCAGAGGAATGAGGGGCTCGGCTCCCGCCAAGTCACCCCGCCCGGGGGCCCCACCCGAGGGTGCCACCGCCACGGCCAGACTAGGGCAGAGACTGCTGGACTGCTGAGCAGAGGTGCGGCTGCAGGTGCCGCGGGCAGGAGGGGCTGCCATAGAAGGTCCAGGAGTGCGACCCCTTTCTAGATAGAGGGACCCCGAGAACTTGGGAGGCACTTCACTGCCACTGGTGCATGTGTGTGTGTATGTGCGCATGTGTGCATGTGTGTCTGCGCGTGTGTGCGTGCATGGGCATGTGTGTGCATGTGTGCGTGCGTGTGTGCGTGCGTGCGTGTTTCCTCGGCGCCAGGCCCTGGCTTCTGCAGGGGCACCACGGGCGATGAGACAGACAAGGGCCGTGGGGCAGAGAACTGACCTGAGCAATACAGGGGGCAGGACCCCATGACCTGTTCCCTGCTCCGCCACCCCACTAGCGCCCCAGGCATGGACCCCAGGGCCATGCGTCCCCGCTGTGGTGAGAAGCCACAGCCACACTCGTCCCCTGCTGGGGCCTCAGCTTGCCCAGCTGTAAGAGGTGACTGTCAGCGCCGCTGCAGGGCTGGGGGGCCGGGGTGCTGCAGGCGGCCGACGTCCAGTGCTCACAGGGTGCTGTGGGGCCCGCTCGCCATGGCCTCCTCCCGCCCTCCCCCGCCGACCAGGCAGAACGGCCCCTGCAGCTCTGTCCTCCAGGCCCTCCCGCCAGAGACCTCGGACCTGAGCCGTGGCTGGCCTCCCTGAGAGCCTCCCAGGACCCCCCCGCCCCGTGTGACCAGGCCAGCGACCCAGCTGCCGAGGCACGGTGTCCCCCTCTTGAAGTGGGGCGTGAACAGTGCACCTCAGGGGACTTCACGCAGAAGGGGGAGTGGACGCAGGCAAGGACCCCACCCCGCAGCAGCCCCGGGGGGGCTGGAACATTCTCCTGCAGCAAGAGGAGCCCGAGCTGGTGGGCCTCGTGGACAGAACCCGTCGTGGACACAGCGGCCCCTCCCGGCGCCTCGCCTGCCACTGCTCCTTGGGTCCCAGCCGGACGTCACCCCACCTGACACCCCCCCTTCCCTGGCTGTGCCTGGCGCCCCTCTGGGCCTCGGGGCCACCCTCACCCCCAGGCCCCATCATTGTCCTCTGTCTGCGGGGTCAGAGGGTGGAGAAGAGCGGGTGGCGCCCTCTCCTGGGGAGTCCCCACCCTGCATGGCCCCAGAGCAGAGGGGCCCTGGTGGGGGTGGGGAGTCGAAGGACAGTCCAGCTGCTGCTCCCTGCTGGGTCTCTAAGAGAGAGACAGACAGACAGACAGAGACAGAGAGACAGAGAGAGAGACAGAGACAGAGAGACAGAGACAGAGACAGAGACAGAGAGACAGAGAGAGACACAGAGACACAGAGAGATAGAGACAGAGAGACAGAGAGAGAGAGAAAGGACAGAGAGAGACAGAGACAGAGAGACAGAGAGAGAAAGGACAGAGAGAGACAGAGACAGCGAGACAGAGAGAGAGAGAGAAAGGACAGAGAGAGACAGAGACAGAGAGACAGAGAGGAGAGAGGGCGAGTTGCAGCACAGAAGTGGAGTGGCCAGCGGCAGAGGCCAGGGGCCCAGGAAACACTGACTCAGAGTCAGCCCCGCAGCCCACCAGCCTGCCAGGACGCCAGGACGCCAGGCTGGGGCAGCCTCTCTGACTTCAGGCGAGGCCCTCTGGCTGGGGGAGGGTGGGGGAGCGCTCTCTTTCCAGCTGGACGGAGCCCGGGTCCAGAGCCCCGCTTCTGGTTACCTTCCTCCTGCTCCCTCCCGCCGGCCCGCCCCCGGTGGGGGGGCTCTCCTGAGGCCCGGGGCCGGGGGCGCCCCGCGTTAGGGGGGCCAAGCTGGCTTCGGGGGAGCCCATGTCCGCGTGCTGGCAGCTGGCGACCGGGCCAGGCGACCCTGGACCCGGGCATGGCCGGGAGGAGGCAGAGTCCACTTGGGAGGGCGGGGCCCCCGGCAGGAAATGTGGCAATGTCAGCCTGTCTGAGCAGGAAGCGGGTTTTTCTCCTCCTTTTCAAGTCCTAACAGCAGCTGATAAGTCCTGAAAGGGAGTGCGGGGTCCTCCTTTGCACCTTTTCACTTTCCCACCGTGGGGGCGGGGCGTGTGCTCGGTTAGACCCCGCAAGTCTCCCTGCCCCGGACAGAGGCAGGGTCAGTCCCAGGCCCCACTGCGCTCCACTGTGTGACCCGAGGCCAGAAGCTTGACCCCTCTGAGCTAACCCTTCACAGCACAATGGGAGCTGGGTCCTGGCCTCCCACACGGGGCCCAGAAGCGCCCAGAGAAAGGGCTCCCAGCGTGGACACCGCTGCTCTGAGGCTCTGGGACACGGAGCCGCGGCCGGCTTGGCCGGAAAAGACCCTGCTGCTTGCTCATCTCCGCTCCGTCCACTCTTTTGGCATCCACTGGGGGGGCCCCCACACGCCCCTAGCTGCTTGGGGGAAGCCTTCAGGAGGCCGGGCCCCTTGAGTACAGGCGGAGGCATGAGAATTACTCACCACTGCACCGAGGGGCACTCTGTCCAGGGCAGGTGGCCTGGGGCATGCAGCTGCCCTTGCTCCCGGAGACAGAGAGTGGCTCGGGCCAGGCCCCCAAGGCGTGTTTGCAAAGGCCTGATGCTGCAAGCTGGTGAGCTCCAGCCCAAGGCGAGGCCAAAGGGAACACTCACTGCAGTAAGGGACACGGAGCTGGGAGCTGCGGAGGGGTGAGGGAAAGTCTGCCCGGGGGGGCTCTCTGCAAACACAGCTCCCACAGGGAGAAGCCCCAGGGCGTGGCCAGGCCCAGGACCCCTCCCGATGGCCACTCTGACGTGGGTGCTTTGGCGCGCCTCTCTGAGGACTGGCCACTTCTGGAACTGGCTTACAGCCTGCTGGCCGGCGCCCCTTACTGGGCTGTCTCGAGGCCTGGACTGCACAGCGGAGGCTCTGGTTGCTTTGCAAAGAGCAGCAGGCAAGGCGGGGAGGAGGCCAGCTAACTGGGCTGGGTCCTGAAAGGCATCTGCAGGAGGCGATTCCCACTGGAAGGAGGGTGTGTGGGGGCAGAGACTGGGGTGTGGGCGGGGGGCGTGGGGTGGACACCCTGTGGGGTTGGGGAGGCAAACAGTCCACGTGGGTGGTTCCAAAGGCGGGAGGGGCCGGGGGCAAGGGGCCCCAGCCGCGTCCCTGTGCCAGGCTCCGAAGGCAGAAAGCATCAAAGGTCCCGCCAGCCAGCCCACTCCTGTGCTGCGCCTGGGCCGTGAGAACCCCGGAGCTGTGCAAAGGTCGGCACTGAGCGGGTGCTGGTGGGTCGCCGGTTAGCAGTCTGGTGCAGAGCTAGAGACGTGCTCTGTGCAGAGTCCAGAGGTGGAGACACAGTCCAGACACAGAGACAGAGAGCGAAGGAAGGACAAAGTGAAACCAAGTGCACTCTGGAAATCTGACTGCAGGGCTGAGGCTGGGGAGGTAGTGGGTAGGGCGGAGCACAGGGAGGTGGGCGAGGGGCACAGAGGGCCGGTGGGCGGGGGACATGCCCGAAGGGCATCCCCGCATCACACACAGAGTGACCGCCATCACTGTCACGGCAGCCAAAAACAAATAAGGTCGGGAAATAATGTCCCCATTAGCAAAACACAGCGACATTACCCAGAGGACATCTGGACGCTTGTTTGTGTCCTAGAAGGTGTTTCACTTGTCAGGTGCGCTCTAAACACCCAGAGAGGCTTATAGTCCACATTTCGGGAGGGGCCCGTGAGTGGGTGGAGGGATGCGGCTGTGACCCCAGTGGGAAGGACGGGTCGTGGTGACTGGATGAAGCAGGACTGTAAAGCCTGACAGTGGCGGTCGCACCCGTTCACCACTCCCGGTTCTAGACTTGCCTTGGAATCTGGGTCCCAGACTGGAATTTTCAGTGAGAGGTCACTGGCTCAATTGCATGAAACCAACAGGAATACAGACTAAAAGCTAAATAAGGAAAATGAAGAGCGGGTCCGAGGAGTCCTGGGGAGGGAGAGGCTTTCTAAGTGCTGAGGGCTTCCTGGAGGAGGGGGCATGTGGACTGGGGCGGTGGGGGGGGGGGTACAGTGTATCTTTAGGACAACAGCATCACCATCTTCAATATCGACATCCCCTCTTGAGAAGTGACCTTGGGGATGGAGGACCCGCCCCCCTCCCCCGAGGCCCCAGGTCCAGAAGGTGACCCAGCGCCCGCACCCCCTCACATCGCGCAGATGACCCCAGGCTCCTTCCCGCTGACCGCTGGGCATCAGCTCGCTGCCCTGAGGGCCGCCCCCACCCCTCTCCCCCAGGGGGCAGGGCGAGGAAGGGCGGGCTGCCCTGGGCCCAGCGCCCTTAGGGAGCCGGGACTGACCGGTCTCTTGCTGGCCGCATCGCCTTCCTTGTGACCCTTCTCGCTGAGCGTCATGGTGGGCCCGTTAGCCTTGGGGTGCGGTGCTTTCGCTCCTGGGAGAAGAAGAGGGAAGGGGCCATCAGGCGCCGGCTGTCACTGCTGGGAGCCAGGAGCGGGCCGCGGCCTCAGACAGTCACGGCGAGGCACGAGTTAGAATCTGGTTTTGAAGAATTGATCCCTTCAGATGCTAAGTGCGCGAGTGGACCGCCAACACCTCATTCTGGAAGAAAGCACGGTTCCCGTGGAAGGCCGGCCTTTGCAGTGCAGCGGGAGCTGTTGTGGCGGTGCTCGAGAGGGCCGTGGGTGGCTGCCCTGGGGCCCCCACTCCGGCACCCCACAGAAACCCCAGCCTCTGCCCGGGGCCTCTGCGTCTCTCCAGTTTCTTTTTTATTTATTTATGCACAGGCCAGAGGTGCAGTGGGTGGGGGTAGAGGATTCACCAGCGACAAAGTGACAGGCAGATCCACTGAAACACACTGCAGAGGGGAGCAGCGGGGAGACGGGAGAGGTCTGCTGCGCCCTGCAGGCCCCTCCAGGCCGGGATGGAACTCTCCGGCAGTGGCTGCAGAAGCACCCCTGGCCGGCGCCCCCAGGGAGGCCCGCTCTATGCCCCTTGGCCGGCCACGCCTGCCTCCCTTGCTGTGTCTCGCCTTCAGGGTCCACCTCCTCTGTTTTTTCTGGAAAAGTCTGATGAGCCCCTAGTGCGTCCCACTAGCCCGGCTCAGCCAGCTGACCGCCTGCTCTCTGGCCTGTGTCCTCCCCGCGACCGGGACCGCAGCCCGACGGTGTGTGGTGCTCGACTCGGCACCCGGCGGTTTGGCCGAGCATCTGGAGGGCCGGCTGACACCCCTGGAGGGTCTCCACACGCTGGACACCTACAGTCGGCCCAGTGCACACTTATAATCAGCCTGGTGACCCTCCGTAATGTCGGTGGCTGAGGCTAAAGAGCAAAGAGGCTCCCTGAAGGGGAAGAAACGTGGCCTTAAAGAAAAAGGCAGAAATTCCAGACGCAGCCAGCACGCAGCCCCGGAGGTGCAGGGCCCTCTGTGCTGCGGGACCACCTGCCGCTGGCCGCCCGCCCCCCAGCCGGCTCTCCGGACCTGCACACGCTCATCCAGGTGAGTCTCTGTTCACCTGGATGGGCAGCCACCCCAAGACACGGACGTCCATCCATCTGTTCACATCCGTCTATCTCACACCATGCGAAGTCCACGTGCCCACACCTAAAGCTGCGTGTGCGTGTCACGTCTGCACACAGGCACCCACGTGTCCACGCGCGTCCAGTATGCAGACACACATCCTGTCCTCACACCGGGGCACACGGACCCCTCTGTATCCACAGACTGGTGTGGGCCTGGGCAGAGGTTGCACGGGAAACCACAGGGGTGAGCGAGAAGGGAGGGGACAGGCGGGTGGCTGTCGCGGAAGTCCGGGGAGCCCCTCTTGCAGATGACCGTGTGTGTCCCGTGCAGTTAGGCCGCTTGGTGCCCGGAGGATGAAGACGGCCATCGCAGGGGCAGGATTGGAAAGGGCCTGGGCAGAGCGGAAAGGGCGGGCCTGTGAGTCAGAAACGGGCCTCCCTCCCGGCCGTGCGGGAGGCAGGACGGGGTCTGCACCTGCCGTGCTTCCTCATCAGTCCCGGACGGTCAGTGTCCTCTCATACCGTGACGGCCCATGGGGGGCAGTGCGTGCGCAGGGCTCGGAGCGGCGTCGCAGCCCCTGGTGTGTAATCACTCGTGGGAGCCCCGGGAAGTGGCAGCCTTGGGTGGGGGACGAAGAGCTCTGCCCCGGGAGTGCTGAGCTGACATGTTCGGGGCGTCCAAGTGCTGCTCAAGCCCGCTGCTCCCGGTGCCCGCTGGTGCGGTGTGCCGGTGCTCACGAGGTCCGAGGCTGCCGTACCACGGCGACAGCCTGAACTGAGTGCCCCCTGTCACCACCCAGCAGCTGTGGACCTAACGTCCTGCTCGGTGGAGTCCAGGACCCTGCACCTGGCGATCTGACAGCCCTGGCTGACACTGTATCTGGGGCCACATAAGTATACAATCACCTCCTTTATGCTATTGCTGCTGCTCCTGGTAATGTAACCCTCAGGGGGACATGTTGGAGCCTGTGCCTGAGTGTCAACTATGAAACAAGGACACCTCAGGGAAGGATCTTGACCCACCAGCCCATCACAGACATGGCATCTGCACCCCCCTCGCAGCCTGTGTGGGGTGGAAGGATGGAAGGACCAAGGCAAGGAGAGGCCCTGACCGCAGACCTGAGTGCAAGTGTCCCTCGCACGCCTGGCAGGGGACCCCGCCGCCACCCTGCAATGCCCGGAGTTGCCGCCCCTGTGCCCGAGCCCACTCTGGGAGCAAGCCCAGAGGTCCAGCCAGCACTGACGGCTGTCCTGGGTTGGCCTGAGGCAGCTGACCAAGTACACTTAGCTGGGATGCTCTTCCTAACCATCAGGTTGAAACTTCGGTTGCTGGAGCTAAAGGCAACTATAAAACAAGGCCCTGGAAGGGAATAGGGAAAGCAGAGCAACTTTGAAAGGAAGAGACAGAGAGGGAGCGGGAGGGAGAGAAAGAAGGAGGAGGAGGCGGAGGGGAAGAGAGAGGAGTTGGGGATACAGGCTTCGGGTAGCCAAAGCCACGATCACCCATCACCCAGTTCCTTTTCGCATTAGCCAGTCAGACATCACGCTAAGGACGTGACGCGCGTTTTCTCACTTCATGTTCACCAAGTTGATGTTCAAAGCCCTCACTTTTCAATTCCCTTGGTCCCGTCTCTGCAGAGCCTGCATCACCTCTGAAATGCTCCCCAAAGCGATCTCGAGTGCGGTGCCCTGCTGGCCCGTGGCGTCTGAAGAGCGGACAGCACAGCTGCATGGCCAGGGCGCCCAGCCCTGCGGCGGCCGGGCCGGGCCGGAGCGGCATTAATGATTACCGGCACCAGCTCTCCGAGCGCTCTCATCTCGCTGCGCAGGCCATAAACGGCTAACGCCGGCCGTGATGCTGGCGCAGCTGCCGGGTCGTGCCCAGATGGGCCGGCCGGTGCCGCCCGAGCCTGGCGCAGGTGTCCTGGCAGAGGCCCTGGCGGTAGCGGGTCGGCCTCCGGGGTCACCGGGGCCCTGGCCTGTGGCAGGTGGGGCTCCTGGGGCCCGTCTTTCTGTGTTTCACCCCAGAATCGCCCTCATGTCTCTTCTCCTCCCTAAATGGCCACACGACCAGGCCAGCTCAGGACCCACCTGCCTGGCGGGGGTGGTTAGACGAGACCATAGGGCCGGCAAGCAGGACGGTGGGACGAGGCGGGTCAAGCCCCAGCCCAGCTCCTGCTTCCCTGGGACAGGGAGAAACACACGCATCTGCTGTGACTGTCCCCTGCCGCTCCCCCAGCGCCAAGGTGATGCCCACGTGCGAGCCCACTCCCCCGAGAGGGCCCTGGACCAGGAGGGCTGGAGCGGCAGAGACGTGAGGGGAAGGGGAGGGTCCCAGAGCGTGGCTAGACATCCCGGCTGGGCGTCCCGGGCAAGGCCTCAGCTCGGCAGCAAAGCCTTCTCCTGACCCGCGCCCGGAGACACATGACAAGGAAAGAGACTCCCCGACAACAACAGCCCCAGCGAATCCTGCTGGGTCTGGCTGCACGCCAGGGCGATGCTGCGGTGAAACAGAAAGACGGGCACCCGGGAGCCCAGCCGCCGTAGGCAGGGACCCTGCACCTGCCCAGAGCCGGGAGATAGCTGTCCTAGAGCCTCTGACGCCCGGCCCCGGCTCAGAGTAGCTGGGGTGCGGCTGATCCCTTTCCCGTTGCTTTAGCGCTAGTGGCGGGGTGACCTGGAGAGCGGGAAGGACTCCCCTGACCCAGGGAGAACCCCACCCCAGGGGTCTGTATCAGACAGCCGGAGAAGATGACATTTTGGTGCCCCGGGGGTTTCACTGGGTTCAGCAAACATGCCCACTCTGAGACAGAGCTGCCTCTGCTGGGGTGCGCCCCAGCTCCCGCAGCCGTCCAGCTGGGGCTCGCCCCGGCCACCTAAGCTCTCTGGACGCCCCTTTGGCTGCTTCTGTCATTGTCTGCCACCAGGGTCACCCTCCACCAGCTGAGCGGCATCCAGATGGGGTCCTGCCGCACTGAGAGCAGCCCCCGGCCTGAGTGTGGACAAGTGCCCTCTGCAGAGCGGGGTAAGAGAGCTGAGGCAAGAGAGGCCGCGAGGTGCAGGTGTGGCAGCGGCCGTCCTGGGACCGCCTGGTGTGTAGCAAGACCCAGCAGAATTTGCTGGCGCTATTGTTGTCGGAATCTCTTTATTGATCGTTATTTTGTTCTTGTTTGTTTATTCTCTTTCAAATGTTTATGGGCTACTTACCGTGCCATATGCAGAGGAGACTGCAAAGGGCGGTAACCTTGAGATTTCTACTGGGTAATCCATGAACAATGGTGGTCTAGCCATGTGGTAGAATACTATTCAGCCATGAAAAAGGATGGAGTTCTGACTCATGGGACAGGGTGGAAGAACCTCAAAATCATGCTACATGAGAAAAATCTACATATGGAAGGTCACATGTTCTGTGTTTCCATTTGAATAAATTATCCACAATAAGCAAATCCAGACAGGTAAATCTGTCTTCCGGCCAACACACTGCTCTACTTTTTTCTCAGTCTCACTGGTCATTTCTTTGTCTCCCCAGCTGCTCTTCTATCCATGGCGGAGCAGCCCAGCACTCAGCCCATGCTCTCTCCATCCACGCTCCTCCACAACCTTAAAAGCACAGGTGTGGGCCTCGCTGGTGGTGCAAGGGGTTAAGCACCTCACTGTGAAGCATCCACAGCCACTGCAGCATGAGTTCGGTCCCCGGCCTGGGAGGGACCTACAGGACGCAGCAGACCTCTCCTGCCTCCCTGCTGCTCCCCTCAGCAGCGTGTGTCAGTCCATCTGCCTGTTCTGCTCCCCACTCTGTCTCTGGTGACTCCTCTCACTTCCCGCAACTCTGGCCTGTACCCCAGCTCTTGTGTGCGTAGATAAATAAATCTTTAAAAAAAAAACAAAAGAGCCCAGGCACGCGCTCACCCCAGACCTGCCTCTCCACAGAGGGCCCTCCCCGCCGAGGCCCAGCCCGGTCAGTGCCCTCAGTGGGCTGAGGAGCTCCTCAGACATAGCAGTCCCCTCCCTGACATGTCTGACGGCCCTGCCCGCCCCCTCTCCCCAGAGGTCCCCCAAACCTAGGCTCCCCAGGTTACCTGCACACAGGAGTCCTTCCCTGGACTGCCCCCGGTGCCCATGCACGTCCAGCTCTGGCCAGCTCTGCCCTCCCGAGAGCACCCCGCTCAGGGCCGCCCGCCTGCTCCCCATCCAGCCGGGTCCAGGGACTCTCCATGCCAAACCAGGCTGGGGAGCAGCCTCCAACACCCCCTTTCCTAGATTCTGTCCCTCAGCCCCGACGCAGACTCTGCTCGTTCGTGCTTGGAGCAAGGCTCCTTCGCCCTGGCCAGGCTCAGATGTGGGCTCTGCTGACAGCTGTGCGGCCGCAGGCCAACGGCCACGCCTGCCTTGCCGGCCGCACCCCAGCGTCCACTGCGCCCGCCGCATACCTGCCTGGCCCCCTCCGCCTCCAGCACATGCCCTTTCCATGCTCAAGGCTTCGATCTTGCTGCTCCCACCCTGGAAAACGCACCCCGAAACCACTAGCCTCATTCTTGATGACCCCGGAGGGCTCCTTTCCAGAAACGTCCCTCAACCCTCAGCTCAAAGCCTTGCCTCCCTTCTCTCTGTTTCCTTGTCTCCCAGCCCTCCTTTCTCGGCCCTCTCCCCCTCCTCCTCCTCCTGTCTCTGCTCCCCACTCTCCCGCTCTCAGCCTTCCTGTCCCCTCCTGTCTCACCATCTTTTATTTCCTTCAACACACCTCCTCATCCTCCCCCCTTCTCCTCCTTCTCTAACACGGGGGTCCCCAGGAAATGGAAAGTTCCAGGATCCCTGCCCCACCTAAGTAGGGTGGAGCTGAGTAGGGATTAGAAGGTGCTGGAGAAAAGACCGGGGAAAAAAAGCAAAAAAGAAGGAAGCAAGATAGAGAGCAGCAAGGAGGCCTACAAAATGCACATAAAGCAGAGACATGTGAAGAAACTGCACCGGCTTTGTGGTCCTGGACTGGTTAAAACAAATGCAAGTAAAAAAAATGCAAGTAGGAAAGTTAACAGTGGCCGCTTTTATCTTATTTTAACTTTGCTCTTTCCCTTCCAGGTTTGTCTAGTTCTTTCTGACCCTTTTCTACGGGTCTCCACTGAAAAATGCTTTAGACGTGTGGCAGCTTTTGGCCTTGCTTTAAGCCAATCCTATTTAGCTAGACTTATACACTCAAAAAAAAATAAGTAACTTTAAATGCTTTAATTTAGTAACTATACTCTTTATCTTTTCTGTATTATTCCCTAATTGAATGAAAATTCCTTTCCATTAAAGGCCTTACATGTTTATTTAACGCAGCAAATAGCAAGGCCCATTTTAATCACATTTATAAATTCTGAAGTGCCCCTCTCCCTGCGCTGTAACACTTCGCCCCTTGCCCTCTTCCGGTTCCTGCTCTTCCCTCCTCTCTCCTCCTCTCTCCCCTTCCTCCCTCTCCCGTCCTCCTGCTCCTTCTCCTCTTCTCCCTTCCCCTATGAAATGCAACCCGGGATTAATTAGCCACGTCACCCATCTGGACCCCTGCTTCACCCCTGCGCCAGTGAATGTCCGTGAATGTCGCCTGTCAGCTGCTGAGCTCAGCTAGCTACACCCCTAGGCAGTGGGCTCTCCGCTGTACCCTCTTGCCCCCAGCTCCATCCCCGCCTTCTCTGCCCTGCTGGCCCCAGGAAGGCTGGCCCTGGGAGAAGGCCATTGTCCAGCTCTCACAGGCACCAGCAGGAGGTGGGGGGCAAGTGAGAAAGAGGGGGGCTTTGTCCTGCCACCTCCTTGCCAGAATTCAGCAGCTGACAGCTCCCCCCACCCCCACCCACAGTTCCCTACAGACTGCACCCCCATGGCTGCAGCTCCATGGGGCCCCCCAACTCTGCTCTCTTCCCTTGCTCCTGCGCTAGGGGCCTGGCTGTCTTGCCTTCACCCCTGCAGTCCGCCCTTCATGCAAACCTTCTGGGGTGTATTCTGTCTCCTGAAACCCCAGCCCGTCACGTTTGTGGCTGAGAATAGAGCCTGGGGTATAGTGGGTGCTCAATAAATATGCTTAATTAATTAATGACCTAATCAATTAATTAGCAGAAGAAAGAATGGAAGGAAATCAATCTGCCACTTATCAAGGAATGGAGCAAACTATTTTGTTTCTTTGAAAGGATGAATTAAGCTAGTGAGTTAGCTTTCATGGAAGTGGAAGTGGAAGCAACAGAGCGGCAGAGGCTGCGGTGACTGGAGCCCTCAGGACGGAGCCCCTCCCCGGCCCTGCCCCTTGGGTAAGAGCACAGGCTTCCCTGGCTGCGCCCCTCCCAGCCCGGCGGTTCCCTGTGCGCTGTGCTGTGCCAGGAGCTCCGGGTGAGCCTCCACTGGCAGGAAACAGCCCAGGGGGCCCCTGCCCGAGAGCTCCCAGCTGCAGCTCCAGGGCCAGGGCCTCCCCACTCCGGCACAGCTGTGAGCCCCGCTCTGCAGAGACCCACGGCTGCTCCCCGCTGCCAGAAGGGGTCCCTGGGCCAGGGTCGGGCCTGGCAGGTGGAGGGCCGGCCGTGGGCATGGGGGGCTGGCAGACACACCTTCGCCCTCCGAGTGGCTTTTCCGGATCTGCCAAAGCAGGACCGAGGAACCCACGGCCTGAAAGTGGCAAAGCAGCAGCCCAAGACCTCCCGCCGGAACAGGACATCAGGGGAGCGCAGCTGCGTCTGTTTCTGCTGTTTCAAGCAGCAGAGGCCAGGGCGGTGGGCAGGGCAGAGCGCCTCCTCCCGGCTGGGGTGAGGAGGGGAGTCGGTGAGGTGGGGAGGCCAGACCCTCCCTGAGAGGCAGCGGGAGGGCCAGCGCCCAGCCGCCTCTGCTCCCTGTGAGCGGCACCGGACACGGCCCAGCGGACACCTGCGCCCTGCGCCCTGCCAGGCGGCTCTCCTCCGGGCCAGGCCTTCCCGACAAGCGGCGCGGGAGGCTGGGTCTGCCGCACCTGGCCGAGCCCTGCCCGCGAGGTCTGCTTCCAGGGGCCGCGGGGCGGCGGGGCTCAAGATGCTGGCGCTGATTCGCCCGGTCCCCGCGCCAGCTGCACGCTGCCCTGCGACCCTGAGCAGGCCGCTGACCCTCTGGGCCGGGGGCCGCTGGCTCTTGTGGGCCGGGAGGAGCCCAGACCCGCCGCAGGCCACGCGCCCACCGCCGCTCTGCTCTGCTCAGTGCCCCTCGCACAGGGCGCGGGGCGGGGCCGCGGGGCCTGGGACGGGAGCGCGCAGTCTCGCCAGCCCCCCGGCAGGACCCGCGGGCCTGGGGCGAGCCCTGCGGCTAGCCGAGCACAGGCGCCTTCTGCCGCTCGGGCTGCCCGGCGGAGGCAGGGAGGGGCCTGGATACCCACGCGGGCTGCCCAGGGAAGGCGTCCCAGGGGCGGGCAGAGCCAGCATGCCAGGGAGGACGATGACAGTGCGATGCCAGCGCCCAGCGGGGCTCCAGCGTAGACGTCCAGCCCCAGCCCCCACCCAGGCCCCGGGCCAAAGGAGTCTGAGCAGCTTCCCTTTGAGCAAGTGGCCGGGGGAGTCTCCCAGCAGAACTGGCAAGGCCTGGGCCTGCTTGCCTGCTCGCATCCGTTTTTGCAGGCAGGAAACAAGAAGGCCAGACTTGCCCTGGGGCGGGTGCTCCCCCTGCGCCAGCAAGGCGAACCAGCACCCTCCACCCCTCACACCGCGCCGGAGCCAGGGTCTCTTCTCCTGCAGCTCCAGAGGCGGCAGTCCACGCCAGGCTGTGCCAGAGCCGGCCTTGGAGAATCCGCCCCAGCCCACCCCCAGCTGCGTCCCTCCGCCTGTGTCTGTCCTCGCCTGTCCTTCTCCTTGCCCAGTTAGATGAGGGGCCCCTACTCCAGCCTGGCTTTGTCTCAGCTAATTAACCTGCAGCTCCTAATAAGGTCACGTTCGGGGGTGGGGTGGAGGACTTCAGTGTGTCTTCTTGGAGACACGGCTGGGGTCTGAAGTCCAGGCGGGCTGGTCTATCCCTCGGCAAGCCTGGGCCTGGAGCGCTGGCTGGCGGGGGAGGGAGGCAGTGTCACCGGCAAGGGCCCTGAGGAGCGCTGGTTAGAAGCCAGGGGTGGAGTGGGGTGGGGGGGGCGGTGTCTTTGTCCCAGCTGCTTGCTGGGGACTGCAGCAGGGAGGTACCCCTGCGCGTGGGGCTCTGTCTCCCCAGGGGCACTGCCGCCCACACTGGAGGTCCTCGCATTCGGGGATGTGGCGGGGGAAGAGGTCCCCCCAAAGGACCCTCGCGAGCCTGAGAACGAGTGGGGTCGAGTGTCCCTGGACCGGGCCCCTTGGAGCTGTTGCCCCATCAAGCAGGTTCCCGAGGGTTTTGTAGGAGATAGAGGAAGCCTGCAGACTCAGTGCAGCTGGAATAAACAACTTTTTATGGGGCTTTGCAAAAAACGCTTTGCCTTCAGCAGCAGATAATCCTCGGAACATGACCAGGCCGCTCTGTTCCGAAGGGCAGGGCTGCACGGTGCGTGAGTCAGCGCTGAAGCCTGATGCTGGTCGCCAGCCAGGCCTCTGCCCACGCCTTCTCCCCAGTAACGAGACCTACCCCTGCTCCGCCTGTCTCAGTGTTCAAAACCGTCACTCGGGCCTCCCTGGTGGCGCAGTGGGTTAAGCAACGCACTATGAAGCAACTGCAGCCACTGCAGCACGAGTTCGATCCCTGCCGCTGGCCAGGGAGGGGACCCACATGGCGCGGCAGACCTCTCCTGCCTCACCTGCTGCTCCCCTCAGCAGTGTGTGTCAGTCCATCTGCCTGTTCTGCTCCCCACTCTGTCTCTGGTGACTCCTCCCACACCCCTACCCTGCACCTCTGGCCTGAACCCCAGCTCTTATATGCATAAATAAATAAATCTTTAAAAAAAAAAAACTTAGACTTAAAAAAAAAAAAAAGAAATGTGAGTCCCG
This sequence comes from Galemys pyrenaicus, assembly GCA_019455555.1. Lineage (NCBI taxonomy): Eukaryota > Metazoa > Chordata > Mammalia > Eulipotyphla > Talpidae > Galemys > Galemys pyrenaicus. The sequence continues at coordinate 1,068,285 of JAGFMF010012216.1, forward strand.
GGGCCTCCCTGGGGGNTCTTATATGCATAAATAAATAAATCTTTAAAAAAAAAAAACTTAGACTTAAAAAAAAAAAAAAGAAATGTGAGTCCCGGGGCCTCCCTGGTGGTGCAGCAGGTTAAGCAACGCACTATGAAGCAAACCGCAGTCACTGCAGCATGAGTTCGATCCCTGCCGCCGGCCGGGGAGGGGACCCACATGGTGCAGCAGACCTCTCCTGCTGTGCCCGCTGCTCCCCTCAGCAGTGTACTTCCGTTGATCTGCCTGTTCTGCTCCCGCTCTCTGTGGTGAATCCTCTCACCCCCCCACATCTCTGGCCTGTACCCCAGTGCTTGTGTGTAAATAAATAAATCTTATAAAAACAAAAACCAAAACCGTCACCTCCAACCCCGCCGCCGGCCCAGGAACGAGGTGTAAGTCAGCAGAGTGCCACGCGGCACGACGGCTTCTGCTGCCACTCAGTTCGCGTTCTCGTCTCCGCCTCCAGTCTCCTGGGCCATGTGGCCTCTGGGCTGGAGTCTCCTGGGCCGTGTGGCCTCTGGGCTGGAGTCTCCTGGGCCGTGTGGCCTCTGGGCTGGAGTCTCGAGCCTCCCTCTCCCAGCCCGGTGGGCTTCTACCGGACGGACCTTGCTTGGGGTGCCAGAAGAGGACAGGGTGACCCCACACCCCCGGCCCCTGGCAGCATCCGCTCCTCTGCACAGGGCTCCCTTACAGCTGAGAGGGACCGCCCCGTCCTGGGGGCTCCCCGGAGAGGATGCAGGGCTGAGCGGACCCCGGGGAAGGCACGGAAGGGAGCCCCTGAGGTGGACCCGGGGCACCCCGCCCAGCTCCAGGTCGGCACTGAGGCCAAGGCGAGGCGGCGGCAGGTAGGTCTGTCCTGCAGCACAAGGCCACCTGTGGCTTTGGGAGCCTGTGCAGACCTCCGCGTCTCCCGTGCGCCCTCCACCGGACCACGCCAGAACGGCCCCCGGTCGAGAGGGGTGGCGGCTCCCCGCCCCAAGCGCAGGCTTCTGAGGATGCAGGGGGTTCCTGCCCTCAGTGCCGCCAGCCCGGCTGCAGCCGCTGCGGGTGGAGGGGGCGTGCCCACCAGGGCGCCTTTGGGCCTCCTGCAAGCGGCAGCTCAGGAGCCTGCCAGGACGCCTGCACCGTCCTGCACAGCGCCGCCCACCACTAGGTCCTTCCCTGCTGGGAGGGGCCTGGAGCCCCCAAGCAGCCTCCCCTGCCCGAGCACAGAGGCCCCGCCGCGCAGGCTGGCCTGGAGCCTTGAGCCTGCGTTCTGCGAAGCCTGGTGGGCAGCAGGAGGCTGTGCAGCTCGGAGACGCACCTAGTTCAGGGACCGACTCCAGCCTGTGCCGATTCTGAGGCTGCCTCCGGAGGGCCGGGGTGGGGGTCGGTCCTGGGAGGGCGTCCCGAGTGCTGTGTGCCTGGGACGGCGGGTCTAGGAGGCCCCCAGCTGCACTTTATTTCCTTTTTAAAGAAGATTTTACTTATTCATCTTTGCATATAAGAACTGGGGTGCAGGCCAGAAGTGTGGGGTGAGAGAGGACTCCCCAGAGCCAGAGTGGGGAGCAGAACAGGCAGATGCACTGAAACACACAGCTGAGGGAGCAGCGGGCGGCGGAAGCGGTCTGCTGCGCCCTGGGGGTGGGTCCCCCAGCGCTGAGACTTAGACCGAGGCCGCCAGGGGGTCCCAAGATGCATTTTACTTCTAGAGATTAAGCTGCTGCTTCTGAAACTTGCGCTGCGGGGCCCAGCGACCAGGGCCCCAGGGCCAGGGCGCAGCTTCTTTTCGAAAGGAGCGGAGACGTCACAGCCACACGCCTCTAGCTGTTCGCGAGCAGCTGTGACGAACTCCGGGTGTGGGGCTTATCAGGCAGCCCGGGGGGGCCTGGCCCAGCCTGAAGAGGAACAGGGGGCGTGGGGTGCGGGGCGGGCTGCTGGGCCAGTCCAGCTGGAAGGAGCAGCGGGCAGGGAGGGAAGGGGCCGGAGGGGCCGGGCGGCGCGCCCAGGGCCGGGGTGAGGGCTGGAGCCGGCCAGGGCAGCGGGCGTGAGGTCGGAGTGCGGGCTGGCCTGGCGGCGCACGGAGGGTGGAGGCTTCTCGGTCTGGGTGGCGTGGAGGAGGCTGGTCTGACAGTGGCCTCTGGGCAGCAGCCCCGGAGCGGGGCTGTTAGGCTCTGGGGTGTCGGGGGGCGCAGTGACGAAGCGGAGGCAGGAACCCAAGTTGTGCACAGGGCGATGCAGAGGCTGAGGGGCTGGCGGCCTGAGTTTCTTGCAGGGCGAGGCCAGGCTGTGGGGACAAGCGGGGCCAGTCTCACTCGTGGAGCGGGAGGGTGCGGGGACCTGGTGGCGTCCATCTAGCCGCTCCTCTTCCCGGCCGAGCTGCCAGAGGGCTCCCCTCCGTCCTGCTCTCTGGAGGTCTCTTGCGGGGTCGCAGAGCCCTGGACAGTGTGAGGACAGCCCCTGGGGGCTCCAGTGCCAGTTGCCTGCCTGAGCTGTGTGGCACAGTGAGCCATGGGTCTGCTCTTTGCAAAGCTCACCTGCAGGTGCAGCCCCCGGGCCGTAGGAGCTGGGCGCCGGGAAGCGCCTCGGCCCCAGCGCTGCCCTGTTGGGGAGCATGTGTCCTCTCACCCTCCTCAGCCAGCGACCGCCTGCTCTGCAGGACTAATGCAGTCTCCTGCTTTAGTCCCATGTCCCTGCCTCCGCTTTCTGCTTCGTGTTTACTCTGATTGCCTTGAGTCTGCTACACGGGGTGATGCTCTGAGGAAGAACCAAGATCGCGTTGCAGGGGATAAGGTCGCCCCTTGTATCGCCCTACCCTGTCCACCGGCCGGGCTCCACCCTCCAGTTCTGTTGGCGGCTGTACGACCTGCCCAGAAGCCCACGTCTCCCTCGGCCCAGGCCCCTGCTCCCCTCCCTGCCCCTCTCGGAAGCAGGAGCTTCACAGGACTCTCTAGGAACTTTCTCTTCCGGGTGCTTTCCCACGGGCCCCTCCCGCCCCGCACACCCACTCCGCTCCTCGCCAGCCCAGACGGCACCGAGCTGGCCTGCGTCCTTCCCCCTGGCCTGGGGGACACGGGACAAGGGCAGTGACGAACGGGTGACAGCTCACGAGAAGCAGCAAAACCCAAGGAGTCAGCGGAAGGACAGTGCACAGTCAACCTCTTATTTTCCCCAAGTGCTAATTACCTACTGAATTAACACCTACTGTGAAACGCACACAGTCCACACAGTCCTGACCTCCATGGGGTGAAGATGGCACCGCCCCCAGGCCCTGCCCTGCCCCGAGGGCCACCGCAGAACTGGTGTCCCCCACTGGCACCCTCGGGATTCTGGTGGCCCTGGGGTGGCCTGGAGTCTGCTCCACGGTCGCCAGGGAGACGGGCTCGAACCTCTTGTGGTTCACCAAGTGCCTGTGTCTCCCCGGCCCGGCCCCGTCCAGGGCGCAGCGGGCCTGCCGTCAAATCTCCTCCTTGCTCCGTGACGTGTGGGGTATGCGCCTCCTCCTCTGTAAATCGGGGTGATGACAAGACCAGCCTCGGAGGGGGAGGTGAGCACGAGGCAGCGCACGCTTCGAGCAGCACCCGCTCCACGGCAGCTCCGCACGGGGAGAGGCCCAGGGAGGTGCGGCCAGGAGGCGGGTCACCCCCTGGAGGGGACAGGCGGAGTCTGAGTCCAGCTCCCGAGCTGGGCTGAGCTCAGCCCTCAGGGCCGCGGGTTTGGACATAAACAGGCCAGCCCGAGTTGCTGCTGACCTTTGGGCAGAGTGACCGGGTCCTGGGCGGGGCACCGTGGGCGTAGGGCCGGGTCGGCCTCGGCGATAAGGACCCAGCACCTGGCTGACGACCAGGATGACAGCCTTCCGCCTCTCCTGTCTCCGCAGCCCTCCTTCTCATCGCCTGCTCAGCACGAGGACGCCGTGCGCAGGCGGGGGCGGGGCGGGGCCCAGGGTGGCCGCGGGAGAGGTGCTGTGCCAGGCAGCCGCTGCCTCTGGGCCACTCTGGCGGTGCCAGCAGGGTGCCTGCTCTTCGAGCCCGGAACCGGTGCACCCCTCGCACCCCTCGGCGAGTCAGCACCAGCACGGCCTAAGTGCTCCTCCCCGCGCCCCGGCCCCCTCCCCTCGTGCCGCCTGCCTGGCCCTTGCCCCTGCCCTCCGCTGGCTCTCGGCGCAGTCACTCAAGGCCAGGAGCTCGGCGCTGGCTAGGGCCCTGGTGCCAGCCTCCCCTTCTGGCTACTTACCGTCTGAGTTCTTAGTCCTTAGTGAGAATGTCCTCCGGGCAACCGGCACCCAGAAAAGCAGTCTCCTCCTCATGCAATGAGAGTCGGGGGGACGGGGCGGCAGGTGGGCGAGGGGTGAATGCGTGTGGGTGACCACCCACCAGCACCGAGCAGCAGGGCCATGGGCAGGCTTGCAGAGAGCATCCCCTCGAGGCCCTGTTTCCAGCAGACACTTTCTCCTCCTCCACCTCTGTCTCCACGGACAGCACCAGGACACGCTCCTTCTGCTCCAGCAGATCACCTGTCCTCGTCCTTCTGGCGCCCACACCAGGGGTCAGCAGGATCCTCTCCGTTTGGCTGCTGTCGTCCTGCCCTTGGACAGGCGTCCCCAACCCAACCCTCTGCAGTGTCCCGGGGATATTTCTTAGAGGTGACAGCATTGTCACCTTTCTGCTCTTGCTGGAGGGTAAGAATAGAGAGACTGAACAGGAGGCACTGTGAGGCCAGAATCCGGGCTTGCACAAGAAGGGGAGCGGGGAAGGGCTGGCAGAGCCGGCAGTCACCCAGCTGTAGAAACCAAGATCCTTCGGGCACCGAGTCTACGTCACAAAGCAAAAGTGCAGGCAGGCATGAGAGGCTGCAGCAGGCATGGCGCCGCCATGAGGGTGGAGATATGGAGACAGCCCGCTGCAGAATCTCCAGCCCCTTTCAGATTCTACCCCGTCCACTCAAAGTCAGCTGGCCACTCCCTGAAGGAGGGAGCGCCCCAGGCACAAGGTGAGAAGACCTCATGCTCCCCGCTCAAGGGCAGCTCTTCCCGCCTGCTTTGTCTTACAAGTGTCCTTTACTTTCCTGCCCCTTTCCCAATAAACCTGTTCTTGTAAGAGCAACCTACGTCTCTGTTTCTCTGTTTCTGTCGTGGAGAAACTCTCCTGGGAAACTCTCCGGGCGCCGCTGAACGGGAAGCCCTGGCGAAAACTTTCCCAGCGAACCCAAGAACCTGCTCTCCAAACCCACTGACTCCAGAAAGGACGTCATTCCCATCGCCTTTCTGTGATGGCTCCCAGTTGCTTCTAGGTTATGTTTCCACCAAAAGAGACGAAGAAGGAAGTGAGCGCCAGGCCTGACCGGTACACTGAACTCCCCACCTCCAGGCCCCACGTGTGACCACGTTTGGAAAAAAGTCTTGCAGACGTGCTATTTTTGAGAGACGAGGGGGCAGAGCACCCAGAACAGCACCCAATACTGCACCCAACTCAGCACCCAGCACTGCACCGGGCACAGCTCCAGGCACAGCACCCAGCACTGCACCCGGCACAGCTCCCGTCCTCTCAAGGTGGCGATTCTCTGCCCACAGTGACACCTGGGAGTCCCCGGAGCTATGGCTCCGCAAGGCGCCTGGAGCTGGGTCAGGCCGTGGGGGGACGAAGTTGTGAACAGCCTGCCCTTAAAGCGGGGTGACTGGGCTTCCCGGCCAGGCCAGTGCAGCCTCGGTCCAAGCTGCAGCAGGGGGCCGCAGAGCAGCACGCTCGAGAGGGGAAACCCAGGGGGTGACCGAGGGACCGGGGAGGAGGACGGGCAAGCCCGGAACAGCTGCGCCGGGCAATGGCTCAGGGCAGTGCGGCTCTCGGGCGGGCTTGGACGAGGGCCACCCCACGCTCAGTCTCTGTGTGGGACGCTGCGCAGTGCCCAGGGCTATTTCCACCCAGCCGAGGAATAGAATAAATGAGCAATAAAATAAACGAGTGGGGAGCAGGCCTCAGGCCTGGCCCGCTGGCCCCCTGCATCCCGGCACTCAGAGGCCCTCTGACCAGCCGCAGCCAGTCCCGCCGCCTGCCACGCGCTGTGGGCACAAACGTCCACGCCGGGGTGTCCACGGCTCCTCCCATGTCTACCTAGTGCCGTGCACGTGTCCCCGACGCCGAGCTACATTCACGTCAGACCGCCGTGGCTTGCTTTGCGCGCCGTCTGCAACGTCCTCTGGGGAGCACGAGGGTGGGTGCCGGGTCCGCAGAGGACACTAGGTCGGTCAGGGACGCGGCGCCGCCCCACGCCCGTGGTCCCCTCATTGTCTCAACAGCCCGTCTGCACCCAGAGGACGCCAGTGCCTAATTCGGTCTCTCCTCTGCCCTTTGATGCCCTGGAGAGTCCTCCTGCCAGCCCTGGCCTCCAGTTGAGAGCGCCCCGGGCCGCCGCTCCCCGTTCTGCCCAAGGTCCAGAGACAGGCCCCAGCACCCCAGCGCCTCCCCAACCCCCAGGGCGAGTGGACACCACAACGCCGCAGCTCGGCGCAGCACGCGGGCCACTCACCGCTCTGCTGGCCTGCGGGGACTCGGGCCCAGGCGCCCCTTGGGGACCGCGTCGAGCTCACAGCTGCCACCAGGGCCCGCTGCCTCTGCTGCATCCGGGAGGGCTGGGCTCTCCTCTTCCTTGAAAACCTCTGGCTTTAAGGTGATGTTTTCTCCAAACCTGTTTTTCCAGTGCCTCTTACAGCCTCCCCGCCTCCCTCCCATGCAGGAGATGCTGGCTTCCTCAGTGAGGAAGTAGTGCTCCTGCCCGGGCAGGGCTTCTCGGCCTTGAGCCGACCTGTGTAGGCTGGGCCATCCTGGGCAGTGTCCGGTGCGTCCGCTCCAGGCTGGGGCACCCCCTCCCGTGCTCCCACCCCACCCCAGGGTGATGCCAGACACCGGCGCTGGCTGAGGTGGGGTTCCCACAGGAGGAGCGAATGACACTTGATGGGGTGCAAGTGTCGTCCTGCTGGGAGCTTCAGCAGGTCCTTGCACCTCACAAGCAAGCAGTGGGGTTGCATCAGCATTTGCACAGAGCGGAAGAGTAACAGTCATGACATTTTCTTAAGAAGAGCTTGGGGTCTCAGGACCTTTAGCCGGAGATTGATGACTATACAGCTTCAAAGCAAAGCCCATGTATAAGACACTCTTGTTCCTACTAGTATCCCAGTTTCTATGGTTATTCAGTTTATTCATCAACATCAAGGCAGGCACAGCAACTTTGCGTAATCACAACTAGTGATTTTACTTTTACTTTGAGTATAAGAGGAGGTACCAGCCGCAAGGCCTAGGGTCAAACTAGAGTCGGTCCCTAAAGAACTACAGGCCCCCCATAAAAGGGGAGTACTAAAATTAAAACTTAAATCATATCTAAGTCCTATTTTAATCTTTGAAAGGACCCACTAACCTCATTATATCTGAACCTAAAACTGATTAGTAATGCTTTTTGCTACTAGGGAGTTTTTCCATAGACCATTGCGATTTAAGCGAAACAACAGCAGGGAAAAAGGGAGGAGGGTAAGAGGGGCTTATGGGACTCCTTCACGCCAAGGGAACGCAGAGACTTTCATGCTGGGCCAAGCCCCAGCGGGCACTAGTCCCATAAAAGACGTTTAGGTCTGGGAAACTACTTAACAACTAACTTCTGAGTTACCATTACTAAACAACCACATTCCACTCCAGCGCTTTCCTATTTAGTTTCTTGGTGTGGGCGGTCTTAGGTCTTGCTTTTAGAGAGTTTCCTGTTACATTATTTGCCCGTCATTCCTCATCAAATGCACAGCAACCGGTTATTTTGCTCAGCAGGACAGCTGATTTTACAGCTGACGAGGGTGGGTTTCCAGCCGGCCTTCTCACGCCCTCTACAGAACGGCAGCTGTACCGTCAGCCCAACCACGGCTGGGCAGGGGCCAGCCGGGGAGCCCGGCGTCTCAGGAGCGCCCCTCCCCGCCATCGTCGGCAGCATGAGTCCACGGCCCACGCCATTGCGACAACCAAAATGCCCCCAGCACTGCCAAGCGTCCGCCGGGGGCGAGGTCACGCCAGGGTCACTGCCGCCTCTGCGCCCTGGTTGGATGAGACCAAGCGGCGTGTGCTCTCCCCTCCGGCCGCAGACCCCGTGCTTCTGGAACACCCACCGTGCGGTCTGTTCCCAGGACCGGGGCAGGATGCCGGCCGGCAGCTGTGTTGGGGAAGAGGCTAGTGTCGGAGGGCTGTGCAGTGGCCTCCGGAAGGAAGACCGCCAGGCTAGACACGCACGCGTCGTCTCGGGAGCCCTGGGCAGGGCCAGCGCCCCCCGTGCAGCGTGGACGCCCAGGCGGCATCGCTGCAGAGATGCGCCTCGCTCGAGAGGCCAGTCCTTCCTCCGGGGCAGGGAAGGTACAGGCCTGCGTCTGAGGTCGCTCGCCGGGGAGGGCAGTGCCCCTCGCTCAGACCCCAGACCTAAGAGCTAATCACACCCAAAGAGACCAAGCTTCACAGGAACGTGCGGACGCTGGCCCCGCTACCTCGCTGCTGGACCAGCCGCCCGCACACCGAGGGGACACGCAGAGCGGTGGACGGACGGGTGGCTGTGCAGGGAGCAGGGAGCAGGGAGGCGCTGCCTGAGTGCACCCGGGTTCCCACAGACGCGCGGGATGTGGGTGAAGCCTTGGAGGCAGACGTGACGCCGGCCGTGGGCGTCGGCCGCGTCCATGACGGCCAGCTGAAAGAGGCTGATGTCAAGTCCCCTGGGAGCGCCCAGCGTGGTGGAGGTGGACCTTGGTGACGGCTGCCGTCCCCGTGTGCGCCTCACTCAAGGACCTGCGGCTGAGCCACGGCCGGTCCTCCCTGGGGCTGACAGCGGCGACGAGCTGGGGCCGGCCCTGGGCAGGCTGACCGGACTCACACTTCCGCTGGGACAGCCCTCCCCACTCCCCGGGCTGTGGGTGAAGCAGAAGGGCTTGGAAAGCCCCCAGCGGCCACCGCAAGTAGGAGACACGCCATGTCGTGGGTCAGCTGGTTAGTGACGGGCTGTGTCTTCCCGTGTCCATCCCTGTTAAATACTGATTATGCTTAATCCACTGTGGGATGAACTTTGAGGCGGACTGTGCTGAAAGCCGATACTGTATCTAAATAACCTCATGAGGAAGATTCTGGGACGATCCCAGGTTACAAATGAGGAAACTGAGGCTACGCAGCTGACCTGAGTAGCCGCTGACAGTCTGGCTTCACTGGGCTCTGCAGGGACTTGCTTCCGGAGGCATAAAGCAGGGCATGCAACTGGGCGTAGCAGCTCAGGATGTGGCTTCGCTAGGAAGGAGGAAACGAGAGATGGCATGGCCCCCAGCACCACCCTGTGCACCAGGAGACCAAAGGAAATAGAGACGAGTTCTCAGAGTTGACACGGGAGTTTGATAGGATCGGTCATATTCCTGGTTACTAGCAAAAGTCAGTAGAAATCATATTTAAAAACAAATGAATCTATTTAGAACAGGAACAAAATCACAAAATGCCTAGGAATAATTTATTTTTTAAAAAGATTTATTTATTCATACATGCAAGAACTGGGGTACAGGCCAGAGGTGTGTGGGGGTTAGAGGATTCCCCAGAGACAGAGTGAGGAGCAGAACAGGCGGATCGACTGAAATACACTGCTGAGGGGAGCAGCGGGGAGGCAGGAGAGGTCTGCTGCACCCTGTGGTTCCCCTCCCTGGCTGGGGATCGAACTCGTGCTGCAGTGGCTGCAGATAGTTCCATAGTGCTGTGCCTTAACCTCTTGTGCCACCAGGGAGGCCCCCCTAGGGATTATTTTGACAAAAAAGGCGGGGTCCATAAAGACTACAACTGCCAAACTCTATTAAAGAAGATTCAACCGTTGATCGTTGTAGTAAAAATGTCCATTACTTGCAAATTAGTTACAGGTTAAAACGATCCCTTTCTTCTTTCAAATCAAAATTAGGCAGGGAAGTCATTTCTAAGCAATTAAAACACCCCAAGGTCATTACACTGAGAGCCGTCTAAGTTCACAGCAACATCAAACAGCTCACAGACGAAGTCGCCCTCCGGGTCACTTCCAGGCTTCATCTCAGACGTGACTCCTGCCGAAGGCACTGAGGTGCTCTTTGCTTGGCGGTACCTGGGCACTCATCCCAAGTCACTTTTCCAAAAGCATTGCTTCACAGTGAAAACATTTTATTTTAAAACTTACTGTAGGTTTGACACCGCGATCTCAGGCTTTCAGGCCCAGTCTCCCAGCCAGAACGGACCCAGGCTGCAGGGGCCGCGCTGGGTCCGGCCACTCGACCGCACGGGCTGGGGTCTCACAGAGCCGCAGCCGGAGCTCCGCAGAGACTCAGCGAGCAGGCAGGAGAGGAGGTTTGTTGGAAGAAGAACAAGTCTATCGAGAAGGAAAGGGCCAGAAACAAAGAGGGACCCCAGGCCAGTGGGTCCAGGCCAGGGAGGGGCGAGCGAGCCGCGTGGCGCTGGGGCTCGGGAATACAGACCTCTCCCTGCGCCCAAGCGCCTCTGGTCTCCGTGACTGGTTGTGCGCAGCGGTCTCCTCGCTCTCCCACATCGCGCCCGGTCACGCCTGCGTTCTCGAAGTGTCCTTTCCCGTAGTCCTGCGGCGCTGGCCAGTTCCCTTTGGAATTTTGTCCTCTCTGGATCGCCCCTTATCTCTCTTTCCTCCCTAGCACAAACCCAGTTCTTCGAGGACCCACCTGTCCTCTCCCTCCGCCTAATCACGCCTAACTTGCCCTCGCTTGGCCTGGGCCTCAGGTTTAGAGACATCGTGTGTACCTGACACGCACACACACACACACGCAGCTTCACGGTTAAGGGAACACCCCTGAGGCCCGCTGGCGTAGAGGACTCTGCAGTGCTGTGATCTGGCTCAGGCGCTCGCACGCCCCTCCAGCAGGGCTGGCGCCCCGTGCCTGCTTGGCACATTACGAAACACGTGACGTTGTCACAGGCCTGCTGCGTCCCGTGGAGAGAGCCCGCGGGTGAGCAGCGGGAGTCGGAGGGGCCCTCCAGTCTCCGCAGGGAGTCAAATACAGCCAGGACGGCCCAGCAATGCTTGGAGGCAGGCCCTTCCCGGCCCAGCCGCGGACGCGACCACAGAATGGGCACCTTGATCGCAGGTTCTCAGGGGACGCAGCTGAGCTGTGCCGGGGTTCCTGGCCCACCGACCGTGAGATGCTGAACAGGTATTTTGTGAGCTGCTAGATTTTTGGTGGCAGATAGCTGATGCGCCACAGCCCAGGGGCAACGGCAGCTTCCACCCTCTCCCCTTCTTTTCCTTATCACAGAGCATCAGGCTCCATTAGCACCTCTGGGAGAATCCTTTGCAACGCTGGGGTTAGGGGTACAGGAGAGGGAGAGGGAGAGGGAAAGAAAATCTGAGGACAGGGTTGGGGAGGGGAGAAATCAGGCCCCATCACCGAACACCCTCCCCTCCAAGCTCCAGCCAGAACAGCGTCCACTTCTTTGCTTGTAAATGGGCCTGCTCTGGGCCTGAGGTTACCCCGGGGGGGAACACAGTCTCTTCTGCTTATCTTTTATATTTTTTTAAAGATTTATTTATTTATACACACAAGAGCTCGGGTACAGGCCAGAGTCCAGGACAGTGAGAGGAGTCACAGAGTGGGGAGCAGAACAGGCAGACTGACTGAAACACACTGCTGAGGGGAGCAGCGGGAGGCAGGAGAGGTCTGCTGCACCATGTGGGTCCCCTCCCTGGCCAGGGGCGGGGATCGAACTCGTGCTGTGGTGGCTGCGGTTTGCTTCACAGTGCGGTGCTTAACCCACTGCGCCATCAGGGAGGCCCCACTTCCACTTATCTTAACAACACTGTGCTCGTGCTGGCAACAGAGGAGGTAGCTTGGAGGACAAAAACGAAGTGGCATTTCTTCTGCTGGCCCAGCAGCCTGACGAGTGCCAGTTATGGGGAAATCGGCCATTTCCTCAGGGACTTGGCCAGGTTCTCTGAGCGCAGTCGGTGGCACCGAGGCCTCCTGCTGGCAGAGGCGTGGCAGGAAGCCTGCCCAGTCCGTGGCCAATGTGCGGCCCCTCTGCCAAGCCCCAGGGCCTCAGTGCTGAGTCAGCGCCGCGCAGCTGTGCTCTCAAGCTGCGCCCTGCTGCTCCAAGCTGGGCACTGCACGGGGGCTTGGGGCAGACAGCAGCGGGTCTACGCAGGAAGGGGATTTCCACGCGCAGGCTGGCGGTGAGAGGGTGCTGGCTCTCGGTAGAGCCGGGCTCCCCTGACGCCAGAAGGGTGGGTCATAGTCTGCCCGCCCCCCGCCTGGGCCAGGGCTCGTGCCCTCGCTGGGAGACGACCTCCCCGCAGTGTCTTGCTCCCAGCACCACTCCGCTGGGGCCCTGCTGAACTCCCTGCTATGCCACAAGCCCAGCGCAACCAAGCGGGAGCAGGGCAGAGCTAGTTGGTGTCTCCATGCTGAACGCATTGCCTGGGACTTCCAGGCGACGGAGGCCTGAAGAGCCACAGGGACAGATCAGAGACGCGAGCTGTCTGGAGCAGAAGCCGCGCAGCTGGCCGTGGGCAGGGAGAGCCTGGCACGCGGGGCCCCCTTCCTTCCTCCGGGGGATGTCCTGGAGCGAAGTGGAGGAAGTAGCTGGAAGAGGTGACAGACGCAGGATGGCAGGGTGGGTCCCTAACTCCCTGGAAGCGCCTTCGTTTCCCGTCCAGCACAGTAATTACGTTCTTATTTTTAAACGCGGGCATGAATGTTAATTGCACTAAACTCTTTATGGGCCTGTGAATTCGACAGGAAAAGCAGCTCCTGCACGCTTAGCCTCGCCGGCAGGTAGGACAGTCCGTGGCAGGCTCTCGAGGAACAGCCCTCAGCGCGGAGTCCAGGAGGCGGGCCCAGGGCGTCTGCGGCCGCAGCCATCCAAGCCAACGTGGCTTCTGGGTATGGTGCGACGTGTGTCATCACGTGAGCACTCTGCCAACCAGCGAACCAGCGCGTTTCACATCGGGTAAGGACATGCCAAAATTATACCCCGCCCCAAGCCCCTTCCAGTGTTTTAACACGGGGGAACCCACAAGGTCCGTTGCTGTGGTCTCAAACCCCGCATTGCAAGCAAGTGATCTTTAAGGGTTGCATTTGTTGGTGGGGATGGGTGGATGTTGTTGGATGGGGTCTGCTTGTCACCCTGAGGTGGTGACGAGGTGGTCCTGGCCAGGCATTGCTAATCAATCTAGGCGGAAGTCTTGCCCAGGCGTTGCTAACTGACTTCAGATCTAGGCACTGGTCCAGGGCAGCCTATCTGGTCCCACATCCTACAAAATGGTCCTAAGTCAGAGCTGGTCTACAAAAGGAAATGGCATGGGCATGCGTCCCGCCTTGGCGCTGGGAGGGAGGTGCCTGCAGCGACCCTCCTGCAAAGGGGGCATCTCCCCTCCCCAAGCCAGGACGAGACCTGCTGTCCACTCGTGCCCAGGCGACCGGCAAGCTGCGCGCTGCCAGGCGCAGCGACTTCTGAAGCTAACTTCCTAGAAATGGGGCGCGGTGGGGTAAATAACGCCCCAGAGCAGGTGGCCTGGGACCGCCTCCTTCCCGGGGCTCTCTGACCCTGAAGGCTTTGCTTTCCAATCCAAGCCTGTGGCCGTCTCATAGACGTGGTCGCTCGGCTTGCGTCCTTCTGCCAGCCCTAAACGCAGGCACGGACAGTTCCCACCCCAAAACCCGACATGCCCAAGAAGTCACACCAAGCACACACAGCTCTGGTGCAGCGTGAAAGCATCTGTGCTCTGGACACGGTCCTCAACTTTTGTCCCTCGAACGCAGATTAAAAAGCCCCAAGTGTCCGCCAGGCTCCTTGGTGCCGTCCAGGCGCGCGTGCTGCTGCGACCTGCGTCCTGGGCCTGCCGGTGCGCCGAGGCCACATCGGACCTGCCTTTACTGCGCTGGGCCAGGCCAGCAGCCTTGCGGGGTCGCCGCCAGGTTCCTGGTCAGCTCCCGGGCTCTCCCTCCCCTGGCTGAGCACAGGCCAGAGAGCCCTGCTTGTGCGGAGGCTGAACACGGAGCTATTTCCCATTTACCTCTTTCCTGCACCCCGCGTCAGGCGCAGGCTAGACCAGAGAGGCAGCGTTGCCTACCGGGACACAGGTGCACGCCCTCTGCTCCGCGCTCTTCCGGCCGAGCCGTCCACCATGGTCACTTGGCGCCTGGGGGCAGAGCTCTCCAGCGTCTCCAGCTGCTTAGCCCTTACTGAGGGCAGCGCCAGAAAGCCTGGGCCACCACAGAACTGGGACAATCTAGATTATCACGTGGCCCAGCGCTCATTTGCAAACGGAAGGAGCTTAGGCCCAGAGGAGGGTGGTGAGATGTGGCCGGTCACCCCGCGGCTGGGCCGGTACGACGGGAGCCGAAGCTGGGATCCTGGCCTGAGGGCTGCTCCCACCCGGCAGACCTCACAACTGGGGTGTCCCCTGAGGCTACAGGCTGGCGAGACACTGAAGCCAGAGGACCCGGACAGCTTCCCACATGCCCCACCCTCGCGCCCGCGCCACAAAGCCAGCCAGCCACAGTCAAGAGAAAAGATATTTAATGATTTCTCGGTCTAATCTCTTCACGCGCATAAAGTGTCTCCACAAGTGCAGGGAGGGGCTGCTGCTCTCAGCCAACACGGACTAGCAACTGACACGCACAAAAAAACTCCAAAGCACCGTGCTTTATACTTACTTTTAATTTCTGCACTGAAAAAAGAAAGGCGAAAACGACATTAGTTTACAGTGACTCCACCTCTGCCTTTAAGTTATTAACCTTTGCTCTGGGGCGGGAGGGGGAGAAACAGAACGAAGCCGGAGCAGGAGCGTGAGGTGGCCTCAGCCGGCGGACTCGGGCTCCAGTTAGGGTGCATAAAGATAAACCAAACCGAAGAACCCCACAATTCCATTCTGAAACCGAGCACAAGAACCGACAGGGAAACGCGAGGCGGATAGGGTAACCCACGCCCTGGAGGGGGCACAGGCACGGCGCACTTGGGGCTGGCGACACCCACCGCACACGCCGTGGGGGCGACCCAGGGTCCCCTCTGGCCCCAGGACCGTGGGAACCGGGCCGGGCCCTCCAGGCAGAGGGCAGGCTGCAGGGGTGGGGCTGTGTGCTCGCGAGGCGTGGCCTCTGGGGTGCCCTGCCCTCGGGCGGGCTGGGCGGTGGGTTTTTAGTGACGCTCCACGCATGGTTTAAGTGCTCGCTTTATTTCTCATGTGCAAACTGTCACTGTCTAAAGCTTTCAAAGGACATGGATAGGTCTGAACACCCTGTAGAGACGAGGATAATTTCAGTTAAGGCCCCTCCCTCCGGGGGTGGGGTGGGGCGGCGCGGTAAGGAATACGAGACAGGACGCGTTCGGCGCGGGTAAACTAGTCCCTGATTCGGTGTGTCCCGAGGCGCGGCCCTCAGTAGGCGATTGTCCACTCCTTGACGGAGGCGTCATGGGAGGTGGTGACCAGCGTGTGCTCATCCAGCCAGGCCAGGCTGCTGACATGGTGGAGCCGGTGTGCGTCTGCAAGACAGCCTCGGTGAGGGGCCGGCTCCCGCCGCACCTTCCCTGCTCACCGGCCGCAGCCCCCGCAGCAGAGCCAGCGGGAGTCCGGGTGACCGGCGCAGATCGGGCGAGTGCGCCCGCAGCGCCGTCCTGCCCCGAGCAGCCCAGCCCCGCAGCTGGTCTCTTCTGCGGCCCGCCCTCACGCGCCCGGGGAGGCCCGGTCACCTTGGATCTTGACCCTGGTCTCAGGGTCGCTCAGGGTCCAGACGTACACCATCATGTCCATGCCGCCGGACGCGAAGTGCTCGTTGTCCGGGGACCAGGCCAGGCAGACGATCTTCGCGTGGTGTCCGTAGAAGACGTTGTTCTCCTAGGCGGGGCGGCAGTCAGGGCTCGGCAGTCGGCCCACCCCAGGGCGACACACGAAGTGCCCTCTCCACGCGGGCGCAGCCCCAGCTCACTGGCCGCCGGGAGGCCCACCAGCGCCCGCTACGTGAGGCCAGGGGTGCGGCCGCGGGTCAAGCGGCCCACATTGCACCCAGCTCCTGGCGCGCAGGGCCGCACGCGACACTGGCCCCCGGGCCCTCGGGCTGTGAGGGACGGGCTACCCGCACCCCACCGGCCCGGTGGGGGCAGGCGGGGCCTGCGGCAGGTCCCAGGCCGGCGCGGCCACAGGACAGGTGCGCTGCTTCCTCAGCGCCTCTCCACAGCGGCCGTCGGCTTGCCACGGCTTCCTGCCCTTGGGCGACGCGCCGCGCCCTCAGCACGACCCCGCTGTGAAGCCGCGCGACCCGCGACCTGCGCGAAAGGGGCCGAGGCCAGGGCGGTGCTCAGG
The DNA here is from genome assembly GCA_019455555.1 of Galemys pyrenaicus. Taxonomy (NCBI): domain Eukaryota; kingdom Metazoa; phylum Chordata; class Mammalia; order Eulipotyphla; family Talpidae; genus Galemys; species Galemys pyrenaicus. The sequence continues at coordinate 1,084,620 of JAGFMF010012216.1, forward strand.
CTCTGGGCCGCAGCCACACACAACCCCGCTCCCGCGGGCCTTCTCGTTCGTGAGACTTACAACAGCGAAGCGAAGCGGCCGCTGCCTGAATGGGGGGCGGGCACCGACACGAGGGGATGTTAGGCAGAACCTGGCCAGTAAATTCTCCCAACTTTGCTGTAGGTTTCAAAACTGCCCCCGTGAGAACTGGGGGGCCTCGGGGGGCTGGACCGGGCAGAGCCAGCAGCCTGTGCTCGCTGCTCCCCACACCCACTCCCACAAGACCACGCCTGCTTGTGAGCGGGGCCGCCCACAGCGCCAGGGAGGGGACCTGAGCGCCAGCCACTCAGCTCTGCCGGGAATGGGCAGCTCCCAGGTCTCCCTGAGGCTGGGTCACCCTCACCCCACGGGGCAGCGTCTGGACAGGCAGCGCTGAGCTCACCGAGTCTTAACCAATGGAACAAGAGAAACCCGAGTCTTGAGCCTTGACAGAGGCGAGAAGTAGGGCCTGGAGGCCGCGGCAGCTGACCGGGTGCCCAACCCGGCCCAGCGCCGTCTCACGGTGAGCCTCGCGCTGCCAGCGCCACCACCGCCCGGACGCTCGCGCTTACACAGCAGGCAGGGCTGGAGCCGCGCCCCGCGCCCCGCCTGGTGCGGCGGGGCACCGCAGGCCCACCTGCCGCTGCCGCTGGGACGAGGGTGCTCACTCACCGAGTAGCCGTCAGCAACGCTGAAGACCGTGACCACTTTGCTGGCGTCGCACACAGCAAGGAAGGCGCCGTCGTGGGAGAAGGCCAGGTCGGTCACGGGGCCCTTGGCCTCCAGGAGCTTGCCCTCGTCCTTCAGCGTGGTGCCCAGGATGGAGTAGAGGCGGACGTTCCCATCCTGCGGGGACCGGGGGCCGTGGGTCAGCACGCACACTACCCCCCGGCCCCTTTGCAGGGGGGCGTTTCAGCGTGGCGGCAGCAGCACTGTAAGGCATGCTCCCCACCCCTCTTTGCAGGGGGGTGTCTCAGCGTGGCGGCAGCAGCACTGTAAGGCAAGCTCCCTCCGCCCCCTCTTTGCAGGGGGGGTGTCTCAGTGTGGCTGCGGCAGCACTGTAAGGCATGCTCCCCACCCCTCTTTGCAGGGGGGCGTCTCAGCGTGGCGGCAGCAGCACTGTAAGGCACGCTCCCTCCGCCCCCTCTTTGCAGGGGGGCGTCTCAGCATGGCGGCAGCAGCACTGTAAGGCATGCTCCCCACCCCTCTTTGCAGGGGGGCGTCTCAGCATGGCGGCAGCAGCACTGTAAGGCATGCTCCCCACCCCTCTTTGCAGGGGGGCGTCTCAGCGTGGCGGCAGCACTGCACTGCACATTTAACGACAGTAACTGCACAGTCCTGCCGCACCTCCTGACCCTGTGTGGCTGATCCTTCTGGCGACGCTGCACCTCCCCGCTCCCACCGGCCAACCCCCAGGCAGGTGCACACAGCACACAGCAAGGCACAAGCATCAGCACCCAGCAAGGTGCTGGCCCAGTGGGCCCTGCCTCTGCCTCCGGGACCCCGCGCAGGCCCTCTCAAGGCCTACCCTGGGCCCGGTGGGAGCCGAGAAGCACCAGGCCGAGGCTGGCACTTCACTCGGCAGGCGTTAAGGTCCCCCTGCACCTCCCGTCCCCGCTCTGGGTCACCCCTCTGCTCCCCGACCTCTCCCGGGCTTGACGCCAGGCAAAGGCCCTCCCTCTATGCTCTCTGGCGCGCGCCGCCCACCTTGCTGGCTGGGAGGGACCCCCTCTCTGGGCCACCGCACCACCAGCTGGACAGGCACCAGGGCCTCTGAAGCCAGTGAGGGTGGCTCCTGCGGCCTTCCTGGCCGCCCGGGACAGACGATGCACACGCAGCGCATGTCACCCCAGCCACCAGAGCCCCCCCAGAGGGCGCCTCACCGAGCCCCCGACAGCCACCGTGTCACCGCCGGGGTGCACCGCCACGACTTCGGGCTCGTAGCCGGGGTTGTCGATGCTGAAGCACTTCTTCTGGTCCTTGAGCAGGACGATCTACGAGACACGGATTGGCCGTGAGAGCTGCAGGGGTCCCTGGGCTGCCGCTCCCCGCTGCCGGCCCTGCTCTGCTGGGGACGTGCAGGGACCAGCGACCCCGAGTCTGCCACTCCCCTCGGCGTAGGCCAGGACAGGATGTGACAGATGCAGGCCGTTATCACCTCCGCAGGCCCACGAAGGGCCTCCTCCAGCCCTCCCCGAAGCCCTCCAGAGCCTCGTGTCATATTGGCCGCTCCACACAAGGCTGGGGTGCCGCACGGGCCCCTCCGTCCTTCCATGCCTGCTGTGCCAAGCCATCTGGCCCTCTGCGCCCCGACTATCCCAGCCGTCTGCTTGGCAACGCGCCCTCCCCAGGCAGTCCGCGCAGAGCACGGGGCAGTGGGTCCCGCGCGGCCCTCCCCTGGGGCCGTCCCTCCTGTCCGGTGGGGACGGGGTACCCTGGCCTTCTCCCACTACACGCAGAGAGCCAAGCCTGCTCCCAGGATGTCTCCACCGTGGTGGGCCTCGCTGACGGACGGAGGACCCAGGCTCCAGGGGTAGCTGGGCCAACCCCGCCCCCGCCCCAGCAGCTCCCAGCGGCCTCAGGAACTCAAGACGGTACAGGTGCTGACAGGTGCGCCACACGACCCTCCGCGCACCACGAGGGGCGCAAGGAAGTGCCCGGAGACGGCAGGGAAGTGCCCGGGGCTGGTCGGGACGCGACGAGCCCCGGACCCAGCCCCGCCCTGCCTCCGCCAGCCGGGTCTCAGCAAGCGCTGGGCCCCTCCAGGCCGTCTCCTCGTCCGTCACGGGGGCACTGCGCCGACCCCAGGGCGCCGGGGCAGCGCGATGAGCACGAGGCTGGCGGAAACCCCGCTGATGCCACCACCGGGGACGGGGCAGAGCAGCCCCGGCGGTCACCCACCGCCCCTCCCGCCCACTGCCGCCCGCCCGCCCACAGGTGGGGCCTACCTGCCCGATGCACACGACCACGGTGTACCCTCCAGGGCCCACGGCCACACACTTGGGCTGGACGTCCAGCTTCACGACCCCCTGTCCGCTGTCAGAGAGAGGGACACGGCGGCTTGTGCGGCGAGGCCACGCGAGCAGGCACGCGGGGAGGAAGTGCTGGTGCGAGCTGCACGCGAGCGCGCCTTGCTGAACAGCCGCGGGCGAAGACCTCATAGCTGAGAGGGGCCGAGAGGGGCCGAGAGGACGCTGCCTGTGTTCCCACTCGGTGCGGGAAGCCGCTGGTCACCCCTCTGCTGGCCGGTCTGACCCACACCCCGCTTCCGGTCAGGGCACCCGAGAGCTACGCTGAAACCGTGTGTCCACTTCCACGAAAGCGAGGAACACGCCCTGCGCCTGTGTCCACCTGAGGCCCAGCGGGGCCGTGCCAGGGGACCAGCCTTGAGCCCCAGAATGGGCCCTGGAGGCAAAGCAAGGGCGGCCGGCCCGGCCAGCCAGTGCAGATCCGCCAGGGCCGGGCCGGGCCAGGCCGCTGTGGGCAGTCGGGAGGGCGTGGCAGGCTGGGTTCCAGGCCGGGCGCGGTGACCCGGCTGTGGGCGCCGGCGCTCACCTGTAGTCCCTCAACACCAGGCTGGTGTACCGCACCGTGTCGTCCATGCTGCAGCTCACCAGCTGCCCCGACTCGTCCACGGTCATCCTGGACACCTGGTTCGTGTGGCCCTTCCCTGCGAAGGAGTCGTTCTCCCCCGTCTCCGAGTCCCAGTAATGTGGGCAGGTTAAGGAAAAGCCCGGCTGGGGGCTGGGGAGGGCAGCGCGCCCCGGCCCGAGGGGGCTGGTCTCAAGTTCTCCTCGAGACTGCTGTCAGAGGGGACTGTGGGTCCTGCAGGCGGCCTCTGCGGCTGGCAGTCCTGGGTGGGGCCAGGGTTACTACGCCCGCGGGCACCGCAAGGTGAAGGCCTGCCGGGGGAGTGACGCCGACTGGGGACAAGGGGGAGCAAGGGGCGTGTGCTGGGGGTGCTGCTGCAGGAGCTGGTTCCGGGGCTCTCTGTCCCTCCTTGGGGCCCAGGCTGGCCAGGACTAGGACGCGATGACTGGACGCCCTTCAGCAGGGCCCGCAGCAGGGCGCTGTCTGCACAGGCCGGGCCCCCAGGACGCCAGGCCCGAGCTGTGGGGCCAGCGTGTGCCTGCACCGTGGCACCTGGAGGGCTGGCCTGGGAGGGGTAACAGGCCCCAGGCTACCCACAGCAGGGCGGGGTCCACAAGGCTGCCACACTCACCTCCAGAGCCCTCTCGGGCCAGACGACCTCAGAGGGGCCAGCCCCAGCCCAGTGATGTGGCTAGGCTGAGCTTGACCTTCCATTCTCAAAACTCGGGGGCTCAGCCCCAAGTCCCACGTTCCCTGGGACCCCAACACTAACTGACTGAGCCGGGCAGAGCAGTGGGACCCGGGGCGCCCGGCCGCAGCCAGGGCCGTGCTCTGCCGAGGCGGCCGGGCAGGAGCGGATATTAATGTGCCCGTCGTGGCTCCCGGAGTAGATGTAGGACTTGCCGCCATTCTTGTGCACCGTCAGGCACTGGATGGACTTGCTGTGCCCCTGCGAAGGCGGATGGGCACAGGCTGAGCCCTGCCGGCTCCCGCGCCCGAGGGCCCGGCCCCTCCCGCCGGCACCCGCCCTCCCGCCGGCCAGCCTCACCTTGACGACGCGCAGGGGCTTGCTGGGGTTGTCCCTGTCCAGGTAGTTGATGTACCCGGACAGCGAGACGCTCAGCAGGTGGGCCCTCTGCCACAGGCAGCCCAGCTGCTGGTCCAGGACGCTGGAGCCCATGGGGAAGGTGCTGACCACTGAGTTCACGCTGACGTCCCAGATTTTGGAGGTCTTGTCCCCAGAGGCAGAGAGCAGGTGGGTGCTGTCGGGACTCCAGCTGACCTGGGAGAACAGGGAGCGGTCAGAGGTCTCCCCTGGGAGCCGGCAGAGACCCGGGAAGCAGCAAAGCCGGGAGGGGCGGGACTCGGGGGCGCAGTGGGGCTGAGGCCCAGGCTGTCTGCCCAAGCCTCGGCGCCCACCCCACTCACCTGGGGGTGCGACAGCACCACCCCGACCCTGAACCCCATTCCAAGCCTCGAGGCCACCCACGGCCCCATTACACCGCGGGGAGCGCCGGTACTCACGGCATAAATGCCTCCGTCGTGCGCCTTGTCTCCCCCCAGCGCGCACACTTTCTCTCCCGTCTTGCCGTCATAGATGTAGATCTTCAAGAAAGAGAAAGTGTCGCCGCGTGAGGTGAGCTCCGGGAGCCGACAGGCGGCGGCCTGGCCCCGCTGGCCGCTCGGTGGCTGCTGTGTGATGTGGGTCTAACAGACACGGCCGACAGGCCAGTGTCCAGAGGCATGGCAGGCAGGGGCACATCGGGGGTGGCTGTGCCCGAGGTGGGACACGCCAGGCTGCCAGGTCTGCCCTGGGCAGTGCGGGAGATGGGGACGGAGCCTCGGCCCCTGCCCTCACCTGGCCGTCGGCGCTGGCTGTGGCAAACCGGTTTCCGTCGGGAGAGAAGCGCACACAGTTGACGAAGCGGCCGTGGTCCTGGGGAAGCAGATGGTCACTACTGGCTGACGGGAAGGGGCGCCCCCAAGAAGCCCACGCCTGCGCTGAACACCGCTCACGGCTCCAGGGGCTGCCAGCCACAGAGGCCTTGGGGCGGACACAGCGAGTCGAGCGCCTGGCGCGGGGCGGGCCGGGCTCTCCCTGCCTGGCCCAGGCCCTTCTGCCCTGGGGTCGGCCCCCCACCCTGTGCCACAGCCCCCTGCCCTGCCCCAGGCCAGCTCAGCCCTGAAGCTGAGGTGTCCACGAGGCTGGTTCCCTGTCCTGGGCGTGGCTCAGGCTGGAGCACGGCAGGGCTGGAGGGAACTCGCTGAGTGAACGATCAAGCTTTGAAGAAACCGAACCAGGTTGGCGACCTTCGCGGGGCGGGTCTGAGCCGCTGCAGGAGAAGCTCGCCAGGCGCCGACTCACCCACCGGAAGTGTGAGCGAGTGAGGGGACCTGGCGTGGAGACCCGGCCTCCGGAATCCCCAACAAAGGCCCTGGTGTGGGTTGGGTCACCCACGGGTGCACACAGGCAGTCACGCTCCTGCGGGTGACGCAGGGTGAGCTGGGCGTGGTGGGGGCACCCACTGCGGCCCACCCGGGTGCTGCATCCAGGCTCCGGCAGCGGCCGGGAGCCAAGGGGTCGGGCCAACAGCTACACGCGCCTCCGGCTGCAGGGCTGGGCCCTGAGCTTGACATCCCGCTGCTGCCCGCTCGGGGCCCTCCTGGAGTGGAGGCAAGACGGGGTGCAGGGTCCTGGTCTGAGCAAGCCCCGGCGGCCCACGGAGAAGGGCTCCCGTGGCAGCGAGCCGGGGACCCACAGAGCCCAGGCTTCTGCAGAGGGACCTCAGGCTGGGGTGCTGTGGCGGGGTGCTGATTCCTCTCAGAAAAACGCCCAGCCCATCCAACTCCCACCCGCCGGGAGATGAGCCCGGCCCACCGGCTGCCCCGACCCCACCCGAGGCCAGCAGCCTCTCTCTGGGAAGGCCCTCGCCGCCGCCTGTCTCGGACCCCAGCCACAGGCTCAGGCCTGACGCTGCCGGGGTGGCACAGGCCTGCTAGGACGCCAGCCCAGTGCAGGTACCGTGGCACCTGGCGACACCCGAAGAGCCTCCGCCGTCCAGCTGCCAAGAGCGAGGCAGTGGGAGACCACCGCACGCCTGGAGCAAGGCGCCAACGGACGCCGCTGTCCAGGAAAGCGACTCGCCCATAGCCCAGATGCAGATTTCTTGCCCACGTCACCAACTGTTCAGAAGGAAGTGGGGAGCCCCCATGTGGAGGTGACTGTGATGGGAAGACCACAGGTGGGGTGCCAGGTGCAGCCCTCCTGAGAACGACTGGGGTGCCCGCCCCCGAGTGCAGCTGGCTGGGTGCGCGGCAGAGGCAGCGGGCCCGGTGTCTGCTGCTCAGGGAGCAAGTCCACGCGACACAGACCGTCTGCGGCCGGCAGTGCGGGGCTGGTGTGGACACTGCTCCCGGAGGCGCCGCGCCTAGGGCGTCCTGCTCACCCTGGGCCACTGCCCGAGGAGGACGGGTGCCCAAGAGCAGAGGGGCGGAGACGCCCGCGGGGCTGCTGTCGCCCCAGGCCTCGTCCCGGGCAGACCAGGGGCAGAGGATGCAGGGAGCCCGGGGGAGCAGCCCGCGGCTGGCCTCCGTGACATCGGGAGCCACCTCCCCGGCCCACGCCCTGCCCAGGCGCCCCCAAGCCCACCCCCCGGGGTCTGCAGGCCTGTAGGGACAGTCTCCACGCGCAGCTGACGCTGGGGGTCAAGGGCCCAGGACAGGCGGTCCGGACGCCCCAAGTGCCTTGTGAGGTGTGGGGGGCCAAGCGCCCACCCCTCCGTCCTCTGCCTGACACGCGTCTCTGCAGGAGCCAGAGGCCTGAGCAGGCACCCCATGCGTCTAGGACTGGGAGGGCCCTTCCGGCCCAGCCCAGAGGGGTTGCCCGCAGGGGCCTCCTAGGGCAGGGAGCTGGGGATGGCGCTGCCCTTTCTGGCTCCACCATGCTGGCCATGGAGATCCCTGGGCAACTGCCAGGTTACAGTCTCCCGCAGTGGCCCCAGGACACGATGCGTCTCGTCCCGAGGCGCCACGGGCCGCCACCTCTGCAGACCTAGACCCCTGCCCCGGGACGCGGTCGGCCATGGCGCTCTGTCCTCTCCCACCGCTGGTGCCGAGACATGGGGCGAAGCAGGAGGGCCGCTCGGAAGCCGCGCGCCGGGTCTCAGGACAGGCATGTGCCGCCAGGGGGCCTGGCCGGCAGGAGCGGCACGGCCTCTGGGTAAGCCGAGGCCGATGCAGGCACCAGGCCCCGCCCCGCCCGGCAGACGGGCATGGAGGCTCAAGAGCTTCGGCCCTGGTCCCCCGAGAGCAGGCAGGGTGCTGGGTGCAGGCCCCGGACGCTTGGGGAGCTGCGAGCACGCAGCGGACCCCATCACGAGTCCTCGCCCGCGCCCCCTCACCGTGAGGGCCCCTGCGAGGCCAGGACGCTCGCCCAGCCTCACGGCCCCAGGTGTGTCCGGCAAGCCCGGCCCTGCGGGTCCCCCGCACCGCCGGCAGTGCGCTGCGGCGGTGTCCTGTCCCCGGCCGCGCCAGCGCCCCTCGGCCGGGCGCCCAGGAGCCGCGCTTCGCACCACGTGCACGTACCCCGATGGTGAACTTGAACTTGAACGGCGGCCCCTCGAAGAAGGCAGCGCAGTTGTCGTCGCTGCCCGTGGCCAGCCGGTAGGGCCTGCTCTGCTTGATGTCCACGCTGTTGATGACCTTGTTGTGGCCCGTGATCTCGCCCACCGAGGAGCCGCTGTCCCACAGGAAGACGGCCCCGAACCTTCACGAGAATGGCCACAGCGTCAGTCCGGCCCGGCGGGCGCGGAGCGGTCAGAACTGGGTGGCTGGGCCCCGCCATGGCCACTCGCCACGCTCGCGCAGACACTGCCCCGCAGGACGCCGGGGCAGAGGACCCGGGATGGTGCCCGCGGGACGGCAGGCGGCAGCCTTGGCCTCAGCCGGTCAGCGGTTTCGCGGGGGCCGGCGGGCACAGCGGCCCCGGCCAGCGCGCTCGGCGGGCGGCTCGGGAGAGCAGTGCTGCGGCTGCTGCCGGCAACAACCCCAAGGGAGCTGTGGATACACGGGCCTGGGCCAGCGGGGGCTGCGCCCACAGAGCCTCTGGGTGGGGCAAAGGAAGAAGGGTCCCCGGGTCAAGTGCTGGACGGCGGTCAGACTGCCCTGAGGGGCCACAAAACCCGGCGCCCTCCCCCATCCCTGAGTGCAGCAGACACTCGGGGGCGCCACCAGGGAGCCTGGACCGTCCCTTTTCCCTCAGCAGCAGCGCTCGGGCTGAGCCGGCTGGGGCGTCCCGCCTCCGTGCGGCAGGTGTGGCAGCCATGGGGCCCCGGTCAGGCTCTCAGGAGCCCCCCGCCCGCCGTCCCCTTTCCTGCGTGGGTTCCAGACCCACCGGCGGGGTTGGGGGCCCGAGGAGCCGGGGGTGGGCTAGCCAGGCTGCTCGGAGGACACGCGACACCCCCACCCGTGGGGCACGGGGGAGGGGAGCCAAGGGCACGCAGGGCGGGCACTCACTTCTCCCTTCCTTCCCCGACCACTGCGATCCTCTTACTGTCTTCTGTCCAAGCAATGTCCTTGATCTTCCCGGCGAAGGGCTGGTACTCGTACTTGAGCAGGTGCTCCTTCTGCGTGGTGTCCCAGATGCGCAGCTTCCCGGACACGTCTGCGGGCACGGCGGGCAGTGAGAAGTGCTCGGACCTGGCGGGCAGCCCCAGGGCTGGCTCATGGGGCCTGGGCCGCAGCCGCGCTTCTGGCCAGCAGCGGGTGCGCGCGGCCGGAGGGGCTCCGCTCCCAGCAGACATGCACGGCCGGCCGCCAGCACTGGGGCCCACGCCGCGGCCCCTCGCCCGGGCGGTTCTGCCCCACTGCATCTGCCTCCACCCGCGTGTGTGGGCTGGCCCTCCGGCTGGAGCCCTCACCAGCAGGACCTGCCTGCGTAAACGTGCACCCCCCCACCCCCCGCCTTCCAGAGGCACCTGCGGCCCACGCGCTGACAGGGCACGAGGCAGGAGGCGCACCGTGGTGCAGAGTCTCCCCACAAGAGCGGCCCCCCGCGCGAGCACAGCAGCGGGCACGCCTGCCCCCGCCATGACACTGTCACTGAGCTCCCCAGCGCCGCCCACGCCCTTCCCCGAGAGCAGACACGCAGCAGGCGCCAGGAGCGCAATTCGGTGCTCACGCTGGAGGCGTGCCCCGCAGGCCAGGTGAGCGCCGAGACCCAGGCCGCTCTGCTGGCCCTGACCACCACCACAGACTGGCCCGGCCCAGGGCAGGCAGGCCGGAGAGGTGTGGACCTGCCCCCGCACGGTGGGCTGCCCCCCGTGCCAGCTGGAGCGCTGCTGGCAAAGAAGGTCTCTGGAGCTGGCCCGGAGAGGCCTGGACGGGGCCTGGTGCACACAGGCGCTGGCCGCCAGCTCAGCCAGGCAGGCTCTGCGGACCCTCCGGTGGTCTCGCCTCCTCAGGAGCAAACTCGGAGCAGGTGCATACACCAGGCAGGGCTCGGCGCCCAGCGTGAGACAGACGGGAGGACACACCGGCCTGCACAGGAGCATACAGCCCGTAGGGCTGCGGCAGGGTCCCGCGGCACGTGGCAACGGTGGGCTGGGGCTGGCCCAGTGCCCTCTGTGGACAAGCAGGCCAGCTGGGGGGAAAGGGCGTCAGAGGCCACGCCCTGTGTGGACAGGAAGGACGCTGCGCGGCTGTGCATGCTGGCGCACGCGCACACACAGCAGGCCACTCCGAGCCCCGGAGCACAGCGAGGAGCCGCGCCCCCGACGGCCGTGCCAGCCTGGCCTCGCAGGGGCTCGGGGAGGGGCTGCCCCCCGAGGAACCTCGGTGTCCCCCAATCAGACCCAACCACATGCTGAACCCCGTGGTGGTGGTGCGAGGAGGGGGGCTTTCGGGAGATGACTGGGTCATGAGGGTGGGACCCCCAAGAATGGGATTAGTGTCCTTCTAAAAGAAAGGACCCCAGAAAGTACCCCATGCCTTCCACCCTGTGGGGACAGTGAGAAGACAGCCACCTGCGCGTCAGGCCCTCTCCCCAACACCGACCGCACAGGAACCGTGCCCTGGGACGTCCGGCCCGGACTGCGAGAATGGCCTCTGCGGTCCTCAGCCGTGGCACGGGTCAGCCGCCAGGGGCCGCGCCAGGCCGGCACCACAGCTCTGCTCCCGCTGCCTCCCGCAGGCCCTGCTCAAGGCAGCCTGACTGTCACTGGACGCCGACTGGACACCCTCAGGGCCCAAGTCTTGCTTGGGGTGCAGGGGCCGGCACAGACCCAGGCCCACCCAGCAGCCAGGTTTCCAGGGACCGCCCCCACGCGCGCACGCTCACACACGGGCACACACACGGACATGGCCGGGCAGGGGGCAGGGAACGCTGGGAGGGAGGCCTGCTCCCTCCAGTCTGCTCTACACGGGAACACGTCCCACACAAGCGGCACCCTCAGTCCCTCTGCACCTGCTGCTCGCCAACGCCAATGGGTGGGTCAGGCCACCAGCACCAGAACCACCAGAGGAAGAAGTTGCTAGAAGGGACCTGGCTTGCCCCAGAAACGGCTCTGCCCTGAGCACCTTCACGTAGACTGTGACTCCTGGAGAGGCAGAAGCGGACCCTTGCCCAGGAGGGGCTCAGCCCCCATAGGGCTCCTCAAAGGCAGAGCTTTGGAAGGCTCCCTCTGAGCAGACCAGAGCCGTCTCCCCGGCGCGGATGACCCCACAACGCCCTGGAGCCCACCTGGGAGAGCTGCAGGCCGCCTGGGTGCCGGACCCCGCACCGGGCGCCCAGAAGCCGGCCCTGCCCACACAGCGCCTGGAAGCCCAATCGGCCGCCGCCGCCCTGCCACCGATGGGCCGGAGCCAGGCGCCGTGCCAGGCCAACTGTGAGCCTGCAACCGCACGCCCTCCTGAGAAGACACGACTCAAACACCAGGCCCCAGCCCCGGGCCCCTGACGCAGCGGCACCCAGCTGCAGAGCAGGCCCGGAAGAAGACATCACGGGCGGAAGGTTCCGGGACCACCCAGAGCAGGCCCACAGACGCAGGCGGAGCAGACACAATGCCTGGGCCATCACCCGCCACGCCTGAGACGCCTTACGTCACCGGTGAGGGCGCCAGAGGCCAGCCCCCCGCTCGGGCCCGGGCGGCACAGCCGCAGCCCGAGTCCTGCTGACCCACACAAGCGCCAAGCGCGAGGAAGGGCGGGGAGCGGCCACGCCAAGGCCTGCACCGGGAGGGCCTCTGCCCAGCCCCCGAGTCCGCGTGTGCGGCGGGGCAGCCCTGCGCTGGGAGAGGAAAGGGCCAGGAGGCCCGGGCGTGCTTGAATACGGCACGATGCGAGGCCCCGCGCGTGGTCTCGGCCCCAGGAGGCCTCTGGCCGCCTCACGAGTGTCCTCCAGGAGCGGGGCCCCCGGCCGGCCCCCGCCCTCAGCACAGCGCCCGCCCGCCGCTGTGCCCAGTACCTCCGGAGGCGACGTAGAAGCCACTGGGCGCGTACTTGGCCACCACCACCTGGTGGGCGTGCTCCGTGTAGATGTCGGCGACGGCCGGGTTCTGTGGGGGGGAGATGGGGTGAGCACGAGGGCCCAGGGCACCGAGTGAGCCCAGGCCCCCTGGAGAACACCCCAGAAGCACAGCTGGGCCTGCCTCTCTGGGCGGTGGATTTCTAGGCAATCTGACTTTTGTTTGAGATCAGAGCTGGGGGTGACACCCTGCCGCGGCACAAACAGGTCCTTGAAGACACATCTGTGAAGCAAACCCCGTTACAGAGCTGGGTTCCGGTCTCCCAGGCGCCGGGATGGCGCAATGGCCTGCGCCCAGCCCCGTCTCCCACACGTCACTGCTCCACTCCCACCCAGGCTGCCGAGCAGGACAGGCTCGGCCCTAAGGCCGGAGAGCAGGATGGGCGGGAGTTGGGACCTGTCCCTGCCACCCGTCTCCCCCCTAGGGGCACAGACCAGAGCTGTCCAGGGCACCTCTCCGCTGTACCTCAACGCCCGGGGCTTGCCCTGAAGCAGCCATGACGCCCCCGCCGGACCCCGGCATCAGGGAGCACACATGGCACACGGGGCTCACAGATGAACCCCGCTCCCCGCATGGGCCAACAAGCGAGGAAGCAGAGAGCCACCCACGGCCACTGCGCTGGCGGCAGGAGGACAGGCCAGGCACGAGCCCGGCGCGCTATTTACGAAGTGAAACCCACGCACTAGCCCAGGCTGCTGGGCATCCGCCCAGCGGGGGCCACAGTCCCCAGAAAGACGCCGTGTCCCTGGAAGGCACCCCACACCCGCCCACAGGTGGGAGCGGACCTGCCACACCCAGAGGGCGGCGGCAGCGAGGCCTCTGCACGTCCACAGCACCCGTGCTCCTCGCAGCCGTGCGGAGCGGCGGCCTGGAGCGGCAGCGGGGCCAGTCCTTGCCGGGGCAGGGCTCCCCGGAGCGGCAGCCGCGGGGTCGCAGGGTGCCTCCTGGAGCGCTCCACGTGGTGGTGGTGACGGGCTGGGCGGATGGTACTTGTCAGACCTCACAGGCTGCACCACAGGGAGACGCACCTGAGGTGCACCCCAGCAACGTGTGCCCCACATCTGCCCGGCCCCGCACCCAAAGCCTGTGGCCGCCCGGGGTCCCAGCGAGCTGCCCTCCCCCGGCACTCAGTCTGAGACCACAGGCACCCCACCAGAGAGAGTCTTGGGGGAGCGACGGAGGTGCCCAGGCAGAGCCCCCTCCACGGGCACAGACCCCAGGTGCAGCCCTGGCTGCAGTGTGCCCCCGCCCCAGCAGGCAGTCAGGCCCCACCCGGACACGCCTCAGCTGTGCAGAGCAGGAGGGCTGGGCGGTGAGCCGCCAGCCGCTGGGCGCCTTCCCCTCAGGAGCAGGGGCAGGAGCGGGACGGGATGGACAGCAGAGCACCGTGGCCGCAGCGCTGGGCTTGCGGTGGAGTGTCAGCGGAGGGGCTGTCAGCTCAGACATAAACAAAGGGCAGGGCAGGGCAGGGCGTGGGCGGCGGATCCCTGGGTGACGCAGTCAGGGACGGCCCCTCCCGCCTCTGGAGCCTGGCCGCCACCCGTGCCTACCCAACTAGCACCAGCCCTCGGCGGGCGCAGCCCCTTCCCCTCCTGCGGTCTATGGGGAGAGGAGGGTCTGGAAGGAGGCCAGTTCCGGAAGCACCCTGCCCGCTGTGGCCGGGCCTGCTCTGGTGTCTTCTGCGGGACTTCCTTCCTGCGGGTCTCTCCAGTGGTGGGAGAGCGGAGAGGCGAGGCCCTGGGGGCGCGGGCACGGCCTTGGGGATGCGCCCCCCCCAGCCTGCACCTAGCCCCCTCTCCCTCCGCCACCTGGGGACAAGACTGCCTCTTCACCTAGCGCCTCCCGCCCCCCCACTAGCTCGGGCTTCCAGCTGACCCCTTGCCCTGGGAGGCTGGGGGCTGACCTGCCGCCCCACGTTGGGACCTCAGCTCCCACCCGCTCAGGCCGGCGCCCAGCTGCTTGTGGGGCCCAGGGCCCGGGGACGCCCTGGGCACCCCTCATGGCAGGGCCAGGTGAGCCGCTTCATGCCCAGGGCCGCCGCGGGCAGCTCACAGCACAGCCCTCGCAGAGCAGCAGAAAAGGCCTTTCCAACTCCAGAGCCGGACACCACCTGTGCCTAAGGACCTTGTCGGGCAGGGACCGGCGGGGTCCGGATGAGCACCCCCAGGCGCTCCAGGGCAGGGTCAGCTTCCACCCAAGCAGGCAGGATGCTCCCACTGGCCTGGGCGTGAGGCAGCTTCAACTGGCAGGCCCTGCCGCACCCCCACAAGAGAAGCTGCCAGAGCCCGAACACGTGCACCCCTCCACTCCTGGGGCCCTGCAGTTCCCTGTCCACTCCCCTCTCCGCGGCCTGTCTTCTTCCTGGTGAACTTACTGACCCCCCAAAGGCCGGCTCAGACCACACGAGCTTGCCCCGTAGTGCCCCTGCTGCTGCGCAGGGCATCCCTACCCACGGCCAGATCCCCTCACCAACACCCGACTTAAACAGTACTGATTGGAGACGGGGCTAGTGGACCCGACGGGGATCCCGACTGCAGCTGGGCATGTCCATGTACCAGCGAGCAGCTTCCCAACAGGCCTCCTGCCTGGACCTCAGACCTGCCCATCTCGCCCTGCCTGAGTGGCTGTGGCACGAGCAGGCCCTGCTGGGGGCTGCCTGAGCCCGCACCTCTCTCCTGCACAGCCCGTCTACTCGCCACCTGTCCCCAGCACCGCACTGCCTTCTGGGCCCCTCCACCCAACCCGAGGCCCCGGGGAACCCGCAGCTGCTCAGCTGAGGGCCCGCGGCCGCTCTACTTCCTCTGGGGTGGCCTGAGACCGAGCGCCCCCTCCCTTGCTAGACAGGCCCCCGGAAAGGCCCTGGATGAGGGCGTCCAGAGCCGGCACGGGTGTGCCTCCAGGTGGGCGCTTGAGGAGCCCCGGTAACGACTGAGGGCAGGAGGGCAGGGCTGCGTGGACGCGCAGGTGCCTGCGCCGAGCCGGCTCGGAGCCCCACACTGGCACTTGGCAGACATCATAGCCTCAGCACCCCGTGAGAAGTGCGCCCCACGTGCTCAGGCCCACGTGTTCCAGCCTCAGCTCCTCCCTTAAGGCAGGACCCCCAATCCTCTCCTGCCTCTGCGCCCCGTGTACACAGCTGGCACCCGAACGTGACCCACGGGGCCGGGGCTCTCCTGGACGCACAGGCGGCCCTCCTGCAAGCACAGGTCGCTGCAGGTGAGACCGTACTCAGGCGCCACATCCCGGCCGGGCCAGTGCCGGGAGCCTGTTGCCACGCTCACGAGCACAGGACACCAAGCTGTCCCTGGCTCGCCACGCCCAGATGCACACCCTGCAGCTGCCGCTCCCTCAGGCGCGCAGACTTCCGCTCTGGGGTTCAGGGCTGGGCGAGCCAGCCCCACAGCTGCCCGATGAGGTGTGCTGGCTGCTGGGGCGCAGGTCTGTGGCAGCACTGGGAGTGCCCTGCCCTGTGTGCACGGGGGTGGGGGCCTACAAGCCAGTCTCCCGGGCTCTCTTGAGGGTGGGCGTCCAGATGGCCGCATCCCCACAGGCCTTTAACTAGTTTTCTCTGCAAGGCGTGGCAACAGGCGGTGTTGGAAGAAATAGCCAACACCAGAGGCGCCCTCACACACCCGCTGTCCATCGGCAGGGGACGGAGCCAAGGCTTCAAGCGGACTCAGCAAGGGCCCTGCCTTGCTGTGCTGGTGCTGGGGCAGAGACAGACCATGTGCAGGCAGCGGTGGCCAGAGGCTGGCCAGCCAGCTCCCCAAGTCTCGCAAGCATTACCTAGGTACAGAAGGCTGGCATGGGGTGCTGTCTAGGAGACGCCCCTGACAGAGTGATATCGAAACAGAAACCCAAAAGAAGATGAGGACCAACATGTGCTGCTACGGACAGGAATAAATGTCCAGACAGAGGCCGTGGCAAGGGGCAGCAGGAGGCGGGGCTGAAGGCATGGGCGGAGCTCCCTGAAGCCAGAGCAGGCTGGAGGGCAGTCACCACCGCAGCAGGGAGATCAGTGTCCAGGCGTAACTGAGCCCAGTTTTCTTACGCTTCAGGCAAGCGCTGATGGCTGCTTGGATGACGGGAAAATGTCAGACTCTGAAGACACTCCGAATGCAGTCACTGGACTGGCTGAGAATTAAATATGGCAGGAAGGGGGGGAGGAGCCACCGGAGTCCCAGGTTAGGGGCCAGAACAGCTGGAGGGGGGCACTGCCCGGGAAACCCAAATGTGGTTCGGCGTGTTCAGTGTGAGATGCCAGCCCAGCTTACGTCCTTGGTCATTCCAAGAAGTGGCCCCGCCGCCTGTCTCTCCCCCACCACCAGAACTGCGCTCTAACTACCGCTTCCTCCTTCCAGTCCTGAGGATCCGCAAGGACCCCCGTGTCCTTCACCCCGAGTTCTCTGCCCCCAGCAGAGCACTGACTCAGACAGGTAAAGTGTGACTCACCTCTACCTGGGTGCCAAAGGCCCACCAGCAAGCAGGGGCCTGGCGCTGGTTTACACCCAGAGCAGGTAGGGGCACGGGACCAGCCTCCCGGCTGCTGAGACTTGCAAACAGGTGGGACGGGAAGGCAGCTGTGCCCTCTGAGGAGAATGTTAAGTTCTGGGGCACTGGTAAAACCAGGGGGCTCAGAAGCAAGATGCAGATGGGGTTCCCGCCAGGGAGTGTGGCCTGCACAGGGTGCTTGCCTGCGGCCATAATCAGCTTCTCCACGGATGCAGCTCGTTGCTGATCTCCTTTGCCTTGCAGGGCCCAAGGGGAGGGTGGACGATGCTGCGGTTTGAGTCTTCACAGCGCGGGGCACACAGGAGGCACTCTGAGTGCGGTCTCGCGCCTGACGGGAGTGCAGGCTGCCTGGCCATGCACATGCCTGATGGGGCCAGCGCGATCATCCTGTGGCTCTGGATCCCCAGGGGGACTTTGGAGCATTCGCTTTGCCAAACTGAGCAAGAATCTACTTAGCGCCATCTCAACTCTTCTTAAAAAAGCTCAGGACCTTATTTTGGAGGATCCCCCACTGGTCCCCCTTCTATTCGAGACCATTCCAGCTTTCCGGGGAGCTGCGTGACTATCACGGTGGCTGTTAGCACCTTCAACGCACAGGTGCACCCACCCCGCATCTGAGGTGCCAGCTATCACGGGAGGGGAGAAGCCACCCAAGGCGGGCAGAGCACGAGCGACCCACTGGCTGAGCCAGAGCCAACCCCGACCACGCAGACCCATCTCCTTTCACAGAGAGAAAAAGAGGCCCCCAGAGCCCCTTCCCTGCCTCCGCCAACTGAGCTTCCTGGAGGCCAAGTGCATCTGTGGAGCAATGCTCCTTCCCGGAGGGTGGCCTTGGCTCACATGGGAGCACGGCCAGCCAACCAGCCCTCCACACTGGGTACCGGCCGCAGCCCTGGCACAGTTAGAGAAACCCCTCCCGGCCACCCTGCTGCTGGTCAACCTCCCTCCACCCTCCACCTCTCCGGCGGAGGAAGGGAGGGTTTCTGGGTGCACCCCAAAGTGAGAGTGACACGGGACTGGGCCTTTTGCTCACTGCAGGGGAATAAGGAGCCTCTGTGAGGTTTCCCAACAAGCCGCCTCTAGAAGCCTTCTCAGCCCGGGGACAGGGTGCCCGCCTGAATGATTCATGGGAATAAACTGGTGCCTGACTTCGCACTGGGGATCAGATCCCTAGGGGGATGGCCAGGCTGCAGGCCAGAGACCTGGGTGTTTGCTCAGGGCCCTGCTGTCCTGGGAGAGCCCGCGAGCTGATGACGAAGGTCGGGGCCCTTAACTAAACCCTGCAGGCTAGAGAGAGAACCCTGTCATGCGGGGGGTTGGGTGCAGGAGGAACGCGGTTTGCAGAGGCCCAAGCCTTCCATCACCCCAAAGGTCAAGCAGCCGTTAACCGGGTCTGTCCCAGCTGGCAAACCCGAGCCCTTATTCTAAGGTACTGAGCTAATCTAAGCCTCAGTTTCCCCAGGAAGAAGACTGCCCGGATGAACGTGAAAGCGACTTCCTGGGCTTCGAGGTGTGGCCCCAGCCCAGGCCGAGGGGGCGTGGCGTCCGCTGGCCAGGCCTCAGGGCAGGCGCTCAAGAGGAAGAACTGACCGTGGGCTGCGCTGGGGCCCAACGGGCGTCCGGCGGGGGAGGGGTGCGGTGCGGGGTACTCACGTCGATGTTCCTCAGAATGACGCACTTTCCATTGGTGTAAAGAAAATTGTTGCCCTTGGGGTCGCCGCCGAGGATCTTGGAGACGCCCCTCTCCACCTGGGGGAGGCTGGCAAACACCTTCTCTGCAGAGACACAAGCGTGGGGGCAGCTCAGGGGCGGCCCGGCCGGGCCCCGCGACCGGGGCGGCCAGAGGGGCGCTGGGGGCGCCGAGAAGGACCCCGGCCAGGGCTCGGCCGGTCACCTGTTGCCTCCGCCGGGAGGGGCGGCCGCCGGTGTGGGGAGCGCGGGGCTCCGGGCGACTTCCTGGTCCGCGCCCGGCCCCGCTCATCCGGGACGCGGGGCTCCGCCCGGCCCGGCTCACGGCGCCAACTTTGGGGGCCCCCCGGGCCGGGGGTGGCCGCCGGACGCCCCGAGGCGGCCGGAGCTGGCGGGCCGGGCGCCCCCGGCCCCGCCCGGGGATCCTACCGGGCCGCCCGCGCCCCGCCGCGCGCCCGCCCGCCCGCCCGAGGGGCGCCCGCCGGAGCCGGGCCGGGCCGGGCCGGGCCGGGCCGGGCCGGGCACTTACTGATCTCGTACGGCATCCTCGCCCACTTGTTACCGCGCCGCGCTGGCCGAGAGCTCCGGGCCGCCCGCGCCGCGAAGCGCACGTCGCCGAGGCCGAGCCGGGTACGGGCCGAGAGGCGGCGCCGGGCGTGCCGGGCGCGGAGGGGGCGGTCCGAGGCCGGGGCTCCCAGGCCGGCTCGCGCCCTGCCCTGCGCGCCGCCGCCGCCGCCGCCGCCGCCGCCGCCGCCGCCGCGCCGAACCCGGAAGCGCGGCCCCGCGCGCGGCTCGCCCCCAGCTTTGACCATATATAGTCAAGCGCTCGGCTCGGCGGCCGCGGCCCGGGCCCCGCCCCGCACGCCCCTCGCACCCCGCCCCGGAAGTGACGCCACTCACGGATCCTTGAAAAGGCGGCGCTGGACGCGCGGGGCCGCAGAACTTCCCGGGGTGCTCGTGGGTGCGGTCTCGCTGGTGGAAGAAGCTGGGCACGGGGACGGGCGCCTGGTCGCGGAGCTTGGGGCGGGGAGGCCCCTCTTCGCCTCGGGGTTGGCGGGACAGGCGTTGCCAGCGCCCTGCCGCTTACCGGAGCTACGAAGTGCCCCGGGGCTCTACTTTCTTATTTTTATAAGCTTGATAAGGAGCCGCCCTTTCCGCAGCTGCTCTTAGCAGAACCGTAGGGCCGTGCCCTTGGCTGAGACTGACACCGAAACTTCTCAATTTCTCTTAAACTGGGAAGAGCAAGGATGGGGGGGCGGCGGGTGTAGGCTTTGAGAAAACTAGCCCTTTCTAAAACCTAAGACGGGAACTTGGGTGGGGGGCCCTCACCTCTCAGGGTGGGTGAGCTTTTTCTCGTGGGGCAAACGTGAAACCAGGTAAAGCACCTGTAGGTGCTTAAAGGGCCTGACTCCCAAGTGTGCGCCCTGGCTTGGCTTTCCTCTAACTCTCCCTGTGGGGTGCCTTTGAAAATGGGTTTGGGGGTGGCTTAGCTTTTCTAACCTGTCCCTGAAAACGGGGGTGGCTTTGCTTCTCTCTAACCTGTCCCTGAAAACGGGGGT